>KI546883.1:5524-16176 GCA_000497225.1 Amanita jacksonii TRTC168611
TAGGGGGATCGGCCTCTACCTCGGACCGTTGCCATGCCATCTCCACCGACTCCGGTACCAGCTGCTTTTGCCACTTTATCTTTATCAAGATCCATAGAGCTATCAATTTGGTCCCAGTCTTCGTCAGCCGGACTGCTGGACTCCCCAGTTGCGCTACTCGTTTTCTCGTCGTCCACATCATCCGACCGCGTAGAATGAGAACCCGATACTTTGTGCGGCTTGAAAGAGTTTGGAATACGGAAGATAGATGCAAGTGAGGGCCGGCCTCTAGATTGTCTTGTAGGTAAGGGCGTAGAATCATACATCGAGAACGTTGGAACCGTCTCCGGACCTAAGCTTGTCTTTGCGCGTCTTCGTCCATATGTTGTTGCTGCTTTATCCCCTTCCGAGTAGTGGAGGTCGGTACCAGGGGAAGGTCCAGAACGCAGATCCGACGAGGAGTTCGTGGTGCTGGTGGCGAGAGATGAAGTGGACGGGGGGTTAGACCCAAAGGATGGCATCGGATGCGCTGGATGGGCAGTATGGTGGCGTTTTAGCATCTTCAGCAAATCGCGGAGTCCAGCCATCCCCAGCCTACTCGTTCTGCTCTTCTTGCTTGGCCCAATCGACGCCGTAGAGGAGGGCCCGCCGCTACTCTCAGAGGGCGGTAGTGTAATAGTACTATTGGAGGGGTCCCCCCATTTCCATTCTTTGTTTACAGTTGGAGGTTCTTCAGGGATGGATGGTTTGACATCTTCGGTGATGAATGAGGAATCCGCGTTGTTCAATAGTTCTTTGAGCAAGATCATCTGCCTTTGACTGAGCTCCTGGCGGCCTGTCGGTGGGCGCCACGAAGAGGCAAAGGCTAGATTGCTCGGACCATCCAACGGACTCTTCATACCCGGTAGCGGAGAAGGGGGCGTAGACTCATCACCAGCAAGGGTAATGGCCCTTTCCCTTCCTTTCCGCCTCGTCAGTGATGACCCGTCATCTGGGCCATTTGCGTGCACCCCTGCCGGAGCTGATGCACTCGCCGATGGACCAGGTGGACCAGGACCAGACGATCCACCACCGAGCTCGATCAATAGCTCTGCGCACTCCCAGGAAATTCGGTATCTTGAATTTATAGTGTAAAACATGGAGGCAAGTTGCTTATAAGCGAGTTGCCTTCCGGGGTCAGGGATTGGCCCTGGGTTGGTGTTGGATCGTTTACGCCCCACAGGACGGGAAAAGAAACTAGGCGAAGCGCTGCGCGCCATGTGCTGCTGCACATGTAGCTGGGCATGAGTGTCTAGTAGTCCTTGGATCTCGACAACGAGATGGTGATACGTGTGTTGGAGTTCTCTCAACTCTACAGCATCACAATGATCGTAAGCCAACGATGTACCTAGAATGATAGTAACCACTGACGTTCAATGCTGTGGGCAAATTCTTTGACCATGCCCAAATCTCGTCGGAGCCCAACCTGAGCTTGGCTTATCCTTGCAGGGATCTTCAGATCACCCAATGAACTTCTCCTGGGAGCTGCCTTTTCATCTGGACTGGAGCTATCCTTCCGAGTAGGCGAGTAGGTCGACCGACCCAACGAAGCCGTCTGAGGCGATGTTGGTCCCCTCGGAGAAGTAGGAGAAGAAGGTGACTTGGCTAGCGTTGTACGCTTAGGAGAGGATGGCGGTGTTGTTGGATTCGAGAGCCTTTTGGAAGTTTTTCGCGGTGTTTGAGGCAAAGGCGGTTTGGTATCTGTAGCCATATCTTCTTCCTGTGTCCTGACATCTGTATCGGATGGGATGATGGGCAGTGCTGGAGACAAAGAGGGTGGATCATTGTGCAACGACTGTATATCTTGAGGATTGGAGGGGGGGAGGCCTTTAATATTCATATCTCCAGTATCATCGGTAACCTTGACACCTCTGGTATCTGCCGCATTTTCGACCGCTTCCGGCACCGTCTCCTTCGTCGCAGTGGGCGGCGCAACAGTAGCAGTTGGAGCTGCTACCGATGCACTCTTCTCCCTCCTGTGCCTTCCTACGATGCTGATCTTCCTCACGCTCCTAATAAAGCCCTTTCCAATTTCCCTATTCTTATCCGGCTTCTCTTCGTCCTGCCTTGCCTTGATCTTGACCACCGACAATGACTTCTTCCTTCCTCTTACGTCTTGAGCCGGGGGTAGAGGAGGACCAACTAAATCCAGATTTTGCCGCTCTTGGAACACATCTCCTTTCGATACAACAGTAGCTCTTCGAGCACCACTGTATGATGCGTGCCTCGCCTGGCCGGCAGAGGCCGAGCTATCGGAAGCACCACCACCAGCGTCCGCATTGTTGCCCAAACTAGAGATTGTCCTCCGGAGCTGGACGAATCCTAGACTCTTCCTCTTGAGCAATTTGGACGGTGTTTCTGGCTCCTTTTCCTTCTGGTTTTCGTGTTCTTTGTCTCCGGCAATAGAAATTTGGCTTTCCTGTGTCCTCGGGCGAAGACTTCGACTCCTGGTCTGGCTTCGGCTCCGCTTCCTCTCTATTAGCTTTTGCGGACCGCTAGCATCGTTTGTTTTGCCATTGATGTCGTACGAGCGCCGACGCGAGTGGGAGCGGCGGTGCGCATGGAGGTCTGTCGTGCTTCCCCTAACATCTATCTTGCTTCCCTTGAGATCCGTCTTACTTCCTCTGAGATCTGCCTTACTCCCTCCTCCCCGGGGGTAATGCCCATGGGAGTAGGGTGAATGGGAGTAGGCGTAACCTGTCGCCGAATCCACCGAGGCAGGGGCAGAAGCCCCGGAAGCCGTGGTGAACGTGTCAGAATTCCGAAAAAACCAATTCGGGTTGGAACGGTGAGCGGTTGGAGGGGATACGGCTCGGGAGGAGGGCTGAGAAGGGTGTGTATGTGCACTCGATGGAAGGGAGGATGAAGAACTCGCCGGTCTTGGTAACGCACGCGGATCGTGTGGTGGCCCTGCGAAGACAAAGAAAAAAAAACATTTCAAAATCTAGTTTAAAGAGAAGCGAAAGAAAAACTTACCCATATTCGCATCCAGCGCTTCCGCAGGCTGACTCACACTCGCTCCTCGTTTCCTTGTTATATTCTTCACACCCCATTTTTTGACACTCCCAATACGGCTCAACAATGCCACCTTTGTGCTGCTTGAAGGAGTAGCGGGAGGGTTTGACGACACCGAGTGTCTCTTACTGGATGGAGTGCTGGTCAAGTTTATATTTGCCGGTGCTTGAGCCTGAGAAGCAGGCGGTAAAGAGGTAGGACTTGTAGCTGATGCAGGCGTATGGGGCCTTTGAGGCGTCCGCGGACGAGAGTTCGGATGGGAATGATGTGAATTGGAATGATTAGCACTGCTTCTAGCGCTCTCCCTCCCAGGCGACCGATCCCTGTTTTCACCCCTCTCTACTTCGTGTAACGCCGCCAAATTGGACAAATAGGTCTCCACGGGCACAAGCTCGAGCATACCCTGCGGGGGCGGTCTGCTCTTTTTTCTCAACCGCCTTCTCTCTCGTTCTTTATGGATAGGAGGGCTCGGAGGGAGGTGAGAGAAAAACCGAGCGCTTCTGCCTCCATGGGTGTGAGTCGCGGTTCCAGCGCCTTGGGAGCCGCCGTGGCCACCTGCGGAAGAAGAGGCGCGAGAAGCGATGGGGTGCAAGTACGCTGTTGACCCGTAATGCATGGAATCCCCCGCTATCGTCGTTGGTAATGAAAAGACGGAGGAAGACGGGGAACGCGGTAGAGGTTCAGGGTTCTCTCTATCCCTGGTGGCACATGCTCCCCCTGGGAGACAGGAAAGGTGGGGAGGAAATGAAGGCACCGGGGGAGGCGGAGTGAGGTTGAGAGGATGGTTGGTGAGTGAGTTGAGTCTGCCCAGTCCTGCACGACGGGAAGAACGGCCAGTAAGCGTTTTGTCTTCATCTTTATCCGTGAACCCGAATTCTTCTTCTTCTTCCTCGTCTTCTTCTTCTTCTTCGTAACCAGAAGAAGGTGCATACCTGGATCTAGAATAATACGCCTGAGCCGACGCACTTGAACTTGCTCTATTCCGGCCGGGCGTTACCGGCCTATCGCTTTCCTTATTTTCTATTTTAACCAGAGGCTGCATTGAACGAAAATTTCGCGTGATTTCCTTGGTAGGAGAAGCCTGCTGGAGCACGAGCTGCCCCTTCGGTCGACGAATGGGCGTGTCCGTCCCGTCTTCAAAATCGTCGTCCCAATTTTCCGTAACGAGCAGCCCGCCCAGTGTCCCAATCCCACTGCCAATCGCATCGCCACCTCCTTGGAGAGGGTGGGACCGACGTTTGGCAGGTGTCGAGGGGCCAGGTTCGGCCCACTCGGCGAGGTTAGGAGCGGTGAATACTTTAGGTCTTGAGGTTGAAGAACTCGTGACTGTGTTGACGGGGGAAGTGTCGGGTGAAGCCCCCACTTCAGCATCCCAATCGAGAGTAAATCTTGAACTAGTCGTTGACATCCGTGTCTGTCCGACATCATCGTGTACGCCATGATTGTTGTAATGGTTATTGGTTTTCAGTTTTCTAGATGGAGAGTTTGGATTAAACTCGAAATCGTTGTCCCAGTTTTCTACACGCGTAACAAGAAGCACGAGAGATTTGTTGAGTATCGTTCTCCCCTGTCAAGCGCGCGTTTGTGAGACAAACTTACCTGTAGTAGTCATATTGCCATCAAGTTGTAGAAGCTGGCGTGATCATAAAAAAAAAAACAGACAGAAAGATAGGATACGTCTAGACTTCGTATGTTGTCGTGGGTTTTAAACGTGTTCCAGGTTTGTAGCGTAAATTGCGTAAAGCGGTTGCGACCAGGTGCAGGGTCTGATCCCAAAAACCGGCCGCTTGAGCCGATCAAACCCCAAACCTGGGGTAGTGCTGATGCTAGGTTAGGGTTTAGAGGCAATAAGCAGTACACGGCCACTAGAACAAAACCCCATTTCAATGTAAGCCAACAATACAACGCGATCCTAACTGCTTTTTGTCTTTCCTTGCCACCAGCCCACCATGCTACCGCCCGCTTGCGTGGGTAGTGGCTAGCCGTGGACATGGCAACACCAAATCCTCGTCAATCACGGTTAGACTTACTTCAACCCTCCTGTGACACAATTAACTCCGACAATGTCCCTCTTATCACTCCCGCGCGAGCTCATCGAACGCATCCTCCTCTCCCTCGACTCCCCCTCCATTCTCTCCTGCTCACTCGTCAGCAAACGCCTCAACTTTATCTCCAAAGCGTCCTGTCTTGTCCAGTACCACCTCGCATGCAACTTAACCGGGTTCATCGACAACTCTTCCCCGGAATGTACCATGTCCTACGCCGAACGCTTCGATGCGTTGATGGTTAGGGAAGAGGCGTGGGAGGTGCTTAAGCCGGTGTTTACGACGACGATTAAAGTCGACCATTCTCCATCGACGATTTATGATCTGACGGGAGGTGTTTATCTGCTTGGAGATGCAAATATGAGAGATCTGCATTATTTCCGGTTGCCTTCAACCCCCGAGGACGTACCCAAGTGGGTCAAGATCCACGGTCATGGACCTGATCGGGAATGGCCTGGGTTTATCGTCGATATGGGTATGGCGTTGTACGAGCACGATCTTATCGTCACTGTCATATCGTACGTGGGCGTTCATATCTTTACCAATGTTATACACGCCTAAAAAAAAAAACAACTCGCACGCAGCTCTGAAGTGGGCTCTTCAAGTTACACCGATGTGAACAGGTATTCCCTAGACCTCGTCTTTCTCCAATTCTCAACAGGCGAATACCACCCGCTCGCTCGCCATCCGCGCGTCCATGTTCAAAAATCTCCCATCATGCGACCCGCTATTGCGATCGAGATAGTCGGTGATAATCTCGCTATCGTCGTTAACAATAGACACAGTCCAGTCTCTGATCGATTGTTCATCTTTGATTGGAAAACTGGCATTCGAAGACTAGTAAGTTCCATGTCCTTCTTCAAACTGTCGAACCACCATAACCTTGTTACAGCAACACGAAGCGGGCGAAAACGCATACTCAAGTCTCGTCTTCCTAACGCCAGATATCATATTCGTCCCCAACCTTTTCTTATCCCAATTCGAAATCTGGCACATCCCTCAGACTCTATCCTTCGCACCTTACCAAAACGTCGCGCTTCAACTCCCCAAATTTTCCCCGGGATATTTCATCCTCAACCTCACCTGCCGAGGCGAACCCAATCCATTCCTCTCATTCCCCGAATCCCCTCCCCCCCACTTTCCCTCTCACCGCCCTTTCTTCCCTTCACCATACGAAACCATCATCATCGCCCACATCAGAGTCGCTGGATTCCCCGGACTGGGCGAAGGGACAATGTTTACTCTCCTGTTACATCGATTGAAAATCTTGAACTCTGTCATACGTGGTTTACCCTCACCACCGCCTTCGGACACGAAGTATCAAACTAACCTAGCTGATGTGATTGCTGGGGGAGCCGGCGACGAACAAGAAGGTGGAGGGTGCACCGTCTTTTCGAAGATTGGGCAGCCCGTCTTTCAAGAACTTCACGTGCCATTGGGAGATTCTGAGATGTTTACCGCGCCATCCACCACCCCCTCCACTCCCACCACAACTCAAATTGAGTACTCCATCCCTCTGATCCCATGGGCATCCTGGGGCAATTTTTACTCGCAATGGTATTATTCTGACGAGAGCCAAACACGATGGATTACGACCTCTGCGGGGAATCGATGTGCGTTTTTAGAGCTTGAGGACGCCGAGGAGGAACTGTCAAAGCTGACCGTCGTGGATTTCAATGAGAGGAATTATAAAAATCATGATGATCTCGGGGAGAGGTGGAGAAGCAAGCTGGTTGGACATATTGAATATACGGAAGACAGAGACGTCGAACCGAGCAATCCATGGCTCAAACTCGACCATCCCAATGTGTTTGTGGAAGACGTCACATTGGGCTTGCCATCTTTGGTCTTTGGGGCGCCCGGTTTGTATGATTTTGATGGGTTGTTAATGGACGAAGAGAGGTTGTTGGGGTTGAAGGTGAGCAATTGATCGCGTCTGGTTTTCTTTTGATCGCTTTGATTGACTCTTTTTATTAGGTCACAGATACGGGACGAGTGGAGAACATAACGGTTCTTTACTTTGGTTAGAATAGTATCCTCGTGATACATGCCTAGTTTTACAGTCAATCACATACAATTATAAAACTACATCCGAATTTCGTGCTAGTAGATTTCCATCTCCATCATCACTTCGACGGCCAATTGACAGTCCCAGTAACCTTGTATTCATCCCCAATAGGCACTTCAAGCTCTCCATCGATCGTCATACCACCGTCAACCTTCAGCGACAATTTATCCGGCCCAACAAAACTGCCTTCCAAAATGGCTCTGGCACCAGCCAGATCCTTCCTCTCCTGGAACGTCAATTTCGCAAAACTCGCTTCAAACCCGGGCACGGATTGATCAAACTTTCCATCGAATTTGATGGATCCGGTGTTGGGATATGCGAGCATGAATGAGCCGGTGAAGCCGTTGGGTGAGTTGTTGAAAATCCCGATTCCGAAAGACATATTGGGGAAGGTGGAGGGGGGCAGTGGCGGCGGCTGGAGTCAATAGGGATCAAGGCAGTACTCTGCACTGTCACCTTGGGCAGTGCTGATTAAGTGACGTTGGATGACAGTGGTGGCGTTAGCCCGAGGCCTTGTGATCTCCACCACGTGCCTCCTCAGGCTGTTTGGCAACCCCTCGAACGTCGGCGCAAAGGAATTGGAAGCCTCCAGACCTGGTACGAGCTGCACGTATACAGTCCATGTCCCGAATCCAAGAACAACGAATCAATTGTCAATTTCTTTGTGAACTTGTGACAATGGTTGACAACTCAATAGGAAGTGCACAGACATCCGTTCAATTACAAAAAAAAAGGAGCCAGATGCGGAATACGCAAGGCACAACTCCGGACCATGCCGTGGGAAGAGGTGCACTCCCTTCCCTTCAGAAGTGCGCATAGCATGCAGCAACGGCCCCCAGCGCACGTGTAGAATTGGTTACAAAAAGTGGGCGCAGACAGTGCTCTCCGAACCTTCTTCATCGTCGCTCCCCTTCCCCCCCCCCCTTCCTCCCGTCTCCTTTTAGTTCTACCTACTCTCCATTTTTATATTCATGCAAGATATCGATCGTCCCGAGGAGTTTGGGTCGGCGGGCGGGGCGGATAGCCCACCCTGTTGGATTTACAAGCCAGCGTTTGGCGTTGTCCACACTGCGAATTGCACCGTTTGCCGCTCGTACATGATACACGTCGTCGTCGCCAATCATTCTAGCGAAACCTCCTTCAAAGAAGCCCTTAACGACAAAGAAAGCCGCGTATCAAGCGCCTTTCTTGAAGGCGTCCAAAGCGGACGGCAACTGCAGCAGGAATACGATGCGCCCGTTTTAGATCGCTATCGCGCAGAAAGAGACAAGGCTTTGCAGAGCCTTGGTCACCACCAGGCGCTGCTGGAGGATGCGACAAAGGAGTTGGATATGCTCCGAGATCAGATCCTGGCAATGCAAATGGCATTGGAAGAGCAGTCGCACAATAATGATACTGCAAAATCTCCTACGAGTACCAACGTGTCATCGTCAATGGAGCATCTGCTTATCAGCCCATCCGCCGAACTGGACTACATCGATTTTCTGACGCCCTTATCTACGGATAACCAAGTACTTCCAACGACCCCGGACCACGTGTCGGATGCTACCCTGGTCGAAGTGCCCAAACCGAAGTCTCCTATCACCGGAAAGGCGTCACAAGACGCCGCCTCCTCCTCGCTTTTTCCTCGTGCCACTGTAGTCTCCGTTGGACTTCGTGGAGGAACCAACACCGCGGCAGTGTATGGCTTACCTCCCAAACCCTCGACATCTGTACTCCATCCACTCCCACTTAATCCCCCGACATCTCAATCCCCTCAGCCGCTCCAGAGTCCACAACCTCCTCCGGCGACGCAAGTAGAACTGGAAGCTCTTATGAAAGCTGCTCATGCTGGGGACGATGCTTCCTTGACACGCATTAAGGCCTTCGCTGCTTTCTCTCATCGGACGCCACGCGAAAGACGCACAGAGTTACAGCGATACATTCTGCTCAATTGGCGTAACCGACCTCGATCGGAATCTGATCCCGTACATCCAACTGCTGGTACCCCATCACCTATCGAGATATACGTCGATGCCTCCTCATGGGGTATTGGGTTCGTCATGGGCGGAATGTGGCTAGCGTGGAAGTTTTCTGATTCACTCACCGCCTCAGGGAACGTTATAGACTCCAACTGGGGTGAAATGTTAGCTGTCGAAATCGGTCTGTGGACTGCTATTCACTGGGTCAAGATGAAAAGGCAGAGAGATGGAGACCGTTTTCCGGTAGAAATCCTCGTTCGGTCTGATAACGCTGGTGTTGTGAAGGCAATTGAGAAGCGTCATGCAAATTACCTGCCCCAGCAAACTATTCTCCTACGCATCTTGGATATGTGTCGCGAGCACGGTATACAGATTACCGTGGAATGGGTCCCCGGCCTGGAGAATCTTGCGGACAATCCGTCTCGCGGGATTGCAACACCCGGAAGCACTCCGATACCATTTGCGCCTCCTATTCCGTCTCACCTGTCTGATGTTCTGAATTTCATGTACTAATTAGCATAACATATATATATATACCTACAAGGACAATCTCTGTAAAGTAACTAACCAAATGACCAAGTGTATCAGAGTTCTAAACTACAGTTTTGGCTTCTTACGTCGTCCTGATTGGCCATACTACAGCATTTCTGATGGATGTATATGTTGAAGGCTGTGGACTACGAGAAGAGCTGGGAAATCACAGGTTTTCTGTTCATGTCGGAACCTGATACATGATGGGCAGATCAAGGGCGGCGCATCAAAGAGGATAATTAAAATAGCTCAAACGCTCCTGAAGTCTAATGGACGTCTACCCACCGCAACGATGGACAGAACCGCTTTCAGTACCAGGTTGCAGCAGGCCGAGTAACGATCTTTCAATTCTTTCCATCCATGCATCCTCCAAGAAAAAATTAGCGGCTGAAATTCTGTGAAGCATTCAAATGATGAGCCAGGGATCACCTTGAGAGCTATACGTTAGGGTTCCCCTAATGCCAGTGACAATCAGTGCCGCCCCAATCCCCCGTACAGCTTGGCGGCACTGCCATAATCCTTCAATAAGATAAGGTTACGAACATTAACCAGAATAGAATTTCAGGGCCTATATAATGACATCCTGCGAGTCTAGAAGGCTATAACGATGTTTTCCACAACCATTGTATACCTGATTGTGCTCTTTTCTCAGGCGCTCTTCTATGGGTTATATATCGCAACTCTCGTTCATTGCATCTGGTGGCTTACATGTTGCAATACCATGACAGACAAGAGTTGGGCACGCCGCGAGAAGATCAACTGGTTCATATTGTCTGTAACCATTGCAACTTTTTTACTCTCAACTGGAAGTCTCGGTATATGCCTCCGCCGGCAGTTACATCTCATGAATATCACCGACAGTAGGTTCTCTTGGAATCCGACATGGAACGCCATGATGGTATGTCTAGTTCATTCAAGTTTTCCAAGTAAAGCTGGCTGGAACGGGCTTTCGTCATAACAGGGTGGATCACAACTCGCGGCGATTATGGTTCCTAATACCATTTTGGTATGTTT
>KI546887.1:0-12378 GCA_000497225.1 Amanita jacksonii TRTC168611
TATTGTCATTACAATGTACATATTGAATGTACTAATAAGTGCTAACGTAACGAAAACCCATTTACAAATGTACCGTGAGCAGCTGCCCGGAAACTGCGGTCAGTCCTGGCAGATAGCGTCAGTTATTTCGGGTAAGCACCACCATCAAATGTTCGAATAAAAGGTAAGAAGCAGCGGCATCCCAATTACGTTCAAATATCTTTCGGCCTCATGCTCCAAATCTCCATCACCGTATTACCCGCCCGCTTGCACATTACAGCACATGTTTCCTTCCCACACGCAACCTTCCACACACTCTCGCTAGGATCGCTTAGCTCTCGAACATGGTTCCCCGTTTGCGTCTCAAACAACCGCACGCGCCCGTCATTCCCGCCTGTCACCAAGAAGTTGTTGTCGAACTGTAGCGAGGTGACGGACGAGTCGTGTGCAGCGATGCGGTGCAGGATGCTGTAGTTGGCAAGAGAGAAGGTGATGACCCGGCCATCAGATCCGCCCGTGGCGAGGACGGTGGGCGAAAGTTGGAGTTGGCAGACGAGGGCAGTATGGCCCTGGAGTAACGCCTGACATTGCCTGGGGTGGTGGTGTTAGGGGACACTGTATGCAGATGGTGGGTTAGACACGTACCCTGTGATGGCGTCCCATACCCGAACCGTCGTATCCAATCCGCCGGAAGCGATCCTGACGCCGTCAAACGCAACGGAATATATCTGGTGGAAGTGCCCTGTTAACACATGTAGGCACTCGCCAGTATCAACATTCCACAGCTGATTACGTAAACTTCATAAGACAAAGATTGGACACGGATGCCGAAATACTGCTCACCCGGCAAGTGGTATCGTAACTTCCACTAACGACTTTATTTTCGTGTACATCCAGGCACCGCACGCTCTGGGTATGTCCTTCAAGCACGTGAAGCATCCTTCCGCGTTGAATATCCCACACGCGTAGGGTCGCGTCCCGGGAACCCGTGACTGCTATTGGGCGGTTTTCCAACACGCGGATGCACCGAATGGTTGAGGTGTGGCCAGGCAATTTATATATACATAGGCTAGATCGATCAGAAACATGACATGAATCCATCAGATGGGTGCATTTCAGTGGGGGGGAAGGAAGCTCACCCAGACTGAACGTCCCAGACACGTAGAACCTTATCACAACCACCACTGACGACGAGAGCATGGGGCTGACCCCAACCTTTCGACGCATAAGATTGGTCTCCACCAGTGCAGGTAGGGGTGAACGTAGGGTAGGTACGAGACTGGGGCGGAACCGCGCTGTTCTCGTCCGCGTTCGATCCCGGCAAACCGAGGGCAAACCGCAAAGCAGGGGAAATACTATGTTCCAGTGCTGGCTGAGAGCTGCCAGAGCCGTTGATATCAAGGGTAGCTAATCTTGCATTGAGTCCGCGTACCCTAGGGTTCGTATTTCTGCGACCCCCCAGCAGAGCCAACTGTTTTTCTTCCTCTGGAGATGTAGCATGGAACCCACCACGACTGACAAGGCAGACGCCCCAGACACCGGTTTCATGCCCAATGAGCGTTCTGTGTAAGACGCCGGTTTGGGCGCTGAACACGTAGATCTTAGAGTTGGCTAGTCCGACGACAACCCATTCTCTGTCAATGGCAAGGGATGTTATAACGCCGCTGTCAGGGGTGACAATGGGCATTCGGAGAGAGCAGAGCAAGTGGCCCCCGTGTCTCCAATTCATCACTACCCGTGGACATGAGGACTCTGACCGCTAGGCTCATGGATCGAAAAACGTACTGGTTATGTATGAAAGTTTGAAATGCTTGTAATTTGAGGATAATTTTGGCCTGGCGTAAGTCATGGACTGCGAGAAGCTGGGTTCCCTATCGTATATTCTGTCGCCGCGGGCCCTAGCAACGGAAGTAGGGCTCCAAAGCATCGCCTTATCGAGGCCGGATTGCGTTCTCTTCCTCTCCTCGATTCCATCCTCTGGCAAGTCATTGAACCCATGCCAGATGCACATCCTCTTCCAGACGTACTTGTCGTGCACGAGCCTGTTCCAAAATCGGCTCACTTGCGCCGCTCGTCCCAGGGTACGCGGATCATGAATGAAGCTCAAAATATAAATGGCAAGTTCCGGCGGCAAATAGTAGAGGAAGTCACGTTTGAGACGTGGAGCGATTGAGGTAGATATGTAGAGCAACTCGGAAGGGGTGCATGATGTGAGGACGTCAAAGAGGAATTGACGACGGTCAGGAGAGTCGTATGCTGGTATGGAGTATCCAATGGCGGGCAATGATAGAATCGATGTTCTTTCTCTGTTTCTGGAGTTCTCGGACCGACCGTAGGGACCTGGAGATGGGGCTGGGGTAGGTGGCGACGTAGTTGGGACGTAATACGTGTGAGCAAGCGGTAGATGTCCTTGAGCGCCGTTGTGAGAATATGGTACCGAGTTCGATGAGTCAGACATGGTGACGCTCGGTTCTCGGGTCGTTGCACAGTCGATTATGAGGGAAACGATACTGAAGCAAGACAACAGTAAGTAGGGAAGGTGCACAATAGAAGAGAGACCTTTATACCTGAATACAAAGACACAGCGCGTGTTCGGTCTTGTCTCGGTGACAGAAAGTCTGATGAGACCTGGGTTTGAATTAGTTTGATGCAAATTCTGCCCTGACGCGAATGGAGGTGGGCGTAGTCCAGGCTGGAAATACCCTTCGCCGCAGCGGTTATGGTGCCGGCGGTGCTCAGATTAGGTTGCTCTCACTTGGGACTTGTTGGATTGTCATGACAAAGGCGTCAAATAAGCCCAAACCAAATCACTGATGCTGCACATCCACACCTTGGAATCGCACATCTAGCACTTCAGACAGTTCTCGCCCTTCATTTAGTTCACTTGGTTCATTGCGACTGAGAAAAGATCTAGTATTCTCCTGGCGCCAGTGCCCTTGACGGTTTGCTGACAATTTCCCCTTGGACCCATGGCGGGTTGACGTGATAAGGTCCGACTCGCTGCTGCTGCGCTAGCCTCGAGGTCCTCAATATTGAAATTTAGACAGGGGTTCTTTCTCTTTTTCCTTGGGGAATTCCCAAAACGTGACCAAGGCTGAAACACCCAATTATGGCCTCCTCTGTTGCGTTCATTGTCGTGTTTGTCATTCTCAACATGTTTTGTCTTGCTACGGAATCTCACTTTTTTTTTAACACCAGAACTTCTCTCCGACTCCAATGTGATTCCATAAGTCCATAAATCCATTTTCGATCACAGAACCTTGAGGCCAGATCCACTTCTGCACTTGTCTGGTGAATTGTGAAGAGGAACTGCTGCCAGTTTACTTGTAACATCTTCTTGCATTTCTTATCGCGGCACAACGTGTCCTTGGTATCCTCAGAAAATGACAACGCAACCCGATCCCGACCATTTTTGATCAGGGGTGTTGTTAACATAGGTAACTCATTAATTATCGCGAATCTCATTTGTACGCAGTTTGTACCATTACACGCTCGATCAGGTCTACTAACGCATGTTCATTCAGTAAACCTGTCTACATCGTCCGCTGAATCTTGGCCACCAGAAATTTTCTTTTGAACTGCCGAATTCTCTGTACCCTGATCTGTAATCGACACCTTTTTAGCGAATTCCCGCAGATTTAAGCAGATAGGTCTTCTGTTGTCGGTGTTTCATTGTCAGGATCATACAGGCTATGTGAAACGTGTATATTGGCGACACCCTATTCGATCCAGCGAGGCGTCTATTTGTGGCCGTGTTAACTTACCATATCTCGATCACTTCATGACCACCTGATCCCATGCGGACACGGGCCACATGCCAAGCTCCTCCGTAAGTATTTAAGTCAACTTTATTCGCTCTAAGCTTTTACTTTCTGATAGCTCTACATTTCTAATACTCTTTGCTTCTCCTTTCTGTGCTTTAATTCCTGCCTCAACCTCTCTGGGACTATGGAGCCGGTGAAGCTCCGTGTCATGACATGTTCCCTATATCAGGGATGATGTTTAGCCAAGGCCATTACCAGCATGCGTACAGTGCGGCTGGGTTAATGCACGGTGGTCCTGATGAGGCACGTCGCGGTGCGGTGACTCATCCATGCAGTCCTTGGGAATCTTTGCGCGACAAACGCCCCCTATGCATGCGTAGGTGCTGTTTTTTTGGTTTTTGCAAATATCCTCTACATCATGCCACCAGCTATTTGTTAATGTCTACTAACAGAAGGGACCCATTCTGGCACTCATAGTCTCCTGAGATGAATGTCGTAAGTATGCCCACGACCTGCACTTGTCTCGTTCCTGTGACAATACCAGTGTATGGCCTGTGCACCTGCCGACCATGCACGACGTGACGTCACTCATGTAAGAATAAAGCATAATTAATAGGCACCCTTCGGAACGAGGGGTGATCTGGAGGAGACCAAGGAACAAGGAGCCGGTGCGACACTAGAAACATCACTCATTGTTCGCTATCAGTGCTAATTGGGATCTGATGATAGTAACCATAGCTGTACACTGCGTCAGCGGTGGTTCCTATGGTGAGGGGCTGCAGAGCACCGGGGATAGCTGCGGCAGTATGTCGCATTGTACGGATCTACTGTCCCTCATAGGGATACCGAGCGATCTACCTTGAAATCAGACACTATCGTATCACATACAACGAATGAATAAGCGCCAAGGAGACTGATCAATCAAGATGATGCGCTGTTGGGTGTGAGCCTTCGTCATATCGTGGTCCAAATTATGCCACGAATGCGTCGTGAAAGTACTGACGTTGAGCGGAGGCTTGATGGCGAAGGCAAGCTCATTAGCAAGGTTCGTTTTTAGTGGATTGGGCAAGAGTGTAATTTGTTGTAGAGCGGTTGTAGTGAATGCAAGATGCCGTATGGTTCCATTTATCTGAACGACTAGGTCTTTTTCAAGGGAACGTCGACAGTGCATAACATTCTCCCCAAAGAGCGGGGCAATGGCTATACATAGTCCTGGGAGGTCCTGGCCCAAGAAGAGTATCATAGAATTATCGGGTCTACTATTCAACGTATCTCGCGTACATGATTGATGGAAGGTTGTTCTGAAGGTGATTACGGAAATACATAAAAATCACCTAAGTACCATCCAGCAATTAGGAGGTGGCGCAATGCGTTGAAAACGATGGGTACTCGTGTTTCAACTATATTTAGTCATATCCTTTCTTACAATTTGCGTCAATCTGTGGTTTCAACTTCAACATGTCCAAACGCGTAATGGGGACGCATTTCGCGAGGAGATTATGTTAAGTTTGACCAGGACCTATGGATTTGGTCGGCCAGCAACGCCATTTACACCAAATTTCCCACCACTGCCTCACCGGCAGAATATCGGCTCAAGGTTTCCGTTATGTGTACCTTGTGAGCGCGCGGCTCAGACAACTTCTTGGCTCCTAATCTCCGTGTAAGAGGAGATGACTTGGAGGAAACTATTATGTCCGTGATTGTCAGTTGGAGGCCGGAGTTGCCAAACAAAGCAGTTCTGAGTATACAACGGGTGCTTCACAAGTTGACATACTGATGATCAATATCATTCTATCCAAACTTTGGCGGGATCACATATCAAGTAACGCTTTATCAGTCTCTGGGCATCTACTGGTGGTACATAGTAGCAATGATGATAGTTTGGTATCGTGACGCTTCCCGTCCTGTGAGTTTCCAAGCAGGCCGGGAAATAGATACTAATCATCTGGAGCGGGGGAAGACGTAGGACTCGTGGCGCAGAAACCGGTGTAAAAGAGCACGGATTGCTGTGGAGGGACACCCCAAAAGCGGTATAAAGAGCCAAGGAATTGAACAAGGACGCTTACCATCACTTGTGGGACTAGTTTTGTGGCCGTCCACGTGCCTGTCACCGTTAGCCCCGGATGCTGATCCACGCTCAGGGTCCCCCAGTGACAGCATTCGCTTGACATTCCGTGAACCATGTGGTTCTGGTGTTTTCGGCAAAAAAAGTCCCATCCGGTTCCACGGGTGGTGGTTTGAAGTTGCACCACTACCACCAGGGTGTGGACTGCCCTAGTCTCCTTTTTAAATGATCCCATGCCTTCGATTGAAATGGTAGAGACTATGGCTGCAATACGCAGAGCAGATCCAGCAACAGGGCTCGACTCGGATGGCCCCATCACCGTTTTCATCAACACCCTCGTCAACTCTTTCAGGCCACTCTACACGATGCTCATAGTGACATGCATCTGGTCGGCGATGCTTGTCCCTCTATTCGTAGTTCTGGTGTTCTTCTCCAACCGCGAGTCAAGGAGGAAGCCGGTATTTATAGGGAATGTATTTGCAATCGCTGTAGGGATTTCACTAGCCGGCCTCATTCTCGGTCTAACAGTGAGTAATTGACCATCGTGCTATTCTAGAAAGAATAGCTGAGCGCTATGTTTTTAGGTGTCAGTTCTTCTTAGCCCGCTAACTCCACCCAACATGCCCCTCTACCTCAGTTTTGCATCACTCCTCGCCTTCGGCCCCATCCTTGTCGAATCTGTTCTCCTCATCCGCCTGTGGGCTGTTTACCCCATCAGAACCACCCCGAGAAAAATCTTCTTCGCCATTTTCATTCCTATTATTCTTCTCAAATTGGGCAGAATCACCAACGCTGTCATCTATCTTGTCAACCTTGCCAAACGAGTCAACGGTGGAGATGGCACGCTCTTGTTACTTCAACAAACTTGGACTACATTTCCAAACTACAGGATCGAGTGGTTCCTCCAAGTCACGGATAATACCGCTACATCGGCATTGTTTCTGGCCAAGCTAAACCAGGGACGTGCCCTCAGATCGGTGACAGCGCGTGAACTCGCATCGACACTAGACTCCCTATTTTGGATTGCGGTTTATAATTTTGTCATCCCCGTCATACTCAGTATTGTCGAGCTCATCGTCATCTGGACCACCACAGATATCTTCCAGGTCGTCCCAATATGCATCGTCAATCTCTATGTCGAGATCATCGGCGTGCTTTTGGCGACGGTGTGGGCGGCGGGGACAAGGTGGCAAGACACGCATGAGTCGACCAGAGGCGGAGTTCAGGTGTTGACTACGATGGACGGCGTAGACTCGTCGGCCTTGTCCTCCGCGAGTAGCGCAGAACGGAAGAAATGAAATGAGGCCTTGGTGTGGTGTCATCAAGATGTGTTCATGCACGGATCATTTATCGTGGTGGCTTGGGTCGCTGTCAGATCTAAAGTTTTTTTTATAATTGATGGATCTGATTAATGTTGCTTTTCCTGTTCATCCTGACAAAATGCTATCACAATTAACATCCGGATCTACAATGCTATAAGAAGCGCGTCTTGGATCCCTCCAGACCCATTATCTATCAGATGTAAGGCAGAGGAACACAGGATCCGACATGAGCATATTGATGTCCGCAATGTCCCTCGCTCATCCCGATTCGTCAACTACATGCAAAACCCTCTGTCGTTCTGGTGTTCTTCTCTAATCGTGAGCTGAGGAGGCAGCCTGTGTTCATTGAGAACATATTCGCGATCACTGTAGGGGACACGTCGGATGCCATGTTCTTTGGACGCGATAATAATATCAGGCATGTGTCATACACGGCCGGCTGTCCTTCTTGTACATATCCTGTGAGAAATTGATACCCCCTACTAGTCTCGAAAAAGACCTATTACACGTCACCCGTACGTCCGTTCATTGTCAACATGTTCAAGTTGATTTTTAGAACAAAATAAAATTAGTTATCAATGCGCGCTTCCAGTACTAGGTCTTGAGCTCATGAACCTGTTTCCGACCAAGTAAGGCATGATGAGGAGCGAAGATGCCGAAAGTGCCGAAAGTTCAGGTGAGTCCAGGGCGCCCGGCGGTCTGCTCCCTGGTTAGGTGGGGAATTGGGTCGTCATTGAGTAGAACTAGAGACGAACAGGATCAAGTGTTGTGCAGTGATTGGCCAGGCGTTATGTGAGTACGACAGCCCTCTCTCTCACTCGTACCCCCATCATCCCCCTTTCTCCCCCCGTGTGAGGCAACACCTAGCTCTTCGTCCTTCTCCTCTTCTAGTCTACTATGTCTGCGATCGGTTTGGATCCCCCTCCGGACGACCCTGGCGGCCTCTCTGATGAGTCTTTGACCCCCCCACCCTCGCCCTCTAGCGTCCCCCTCTCCCCGTCTTCCACGATCAGCTGGGACCACGACCTACCCACTGAAGAAGAGACCCCAATCTGTGTCATGTACCTTCGCCGCTACGAGCGCAAATACAGGTCGTCCGTCATCAAATGGGCACTGTATGATAAGTCTAAACTAATCAAGTTCCTTAAACACTGGAACGCTGTCGACGAGCTCGACAATGTCATAGACTCGGCCAAAAGCTTTAAAGCTATGTTTCCTCAGGCTGTCGACAAGCTTAATGGTCCCTCAGCACCTCGCGACATTACGGAGCACTTACACGAAACCCCCAAACCACGTCGCAAAGGGGTCCGATCTCGCAGTGCCTCATCCGCCGGCTCCCCCCGCACCCGATCCCCCTCTCAGGGTAATTCCTCCGCAGAACCCCTCACTACCTCATCATTACTGAGCCCGGACACCCTCTCCCGCGACCTCCCGCATATTGAGCCCATCAAGATTACCCAACTAGGCCCGGTTCAGGGCTCAATCTCCCCACGGCCCAACCCTGCCTTGTCACCCCCCCATGACCAACCAGCCCCCCAGAAACCCCCTAAGGGTATACTTAAAAACCCACTCCCACAACCTTCCTCCCCCCGAATGGACACCACCGATGACCATCTCTCTACCGAAATCCCTTCTTCTCAAGAAAACGCGCTTCCTGAAAAAGGAAAGGGTCGCTCTGACTCCCCCATCGACGCCCTTCCCAACATGGCCAACGTCATTGCTGAAGCCGGGGAGAGACTTAAAATCATTTTTGATGAACTACTCGACCTTGCCCGACCCTCGGCTGAAAATCAGTTTTCTATTGAACACGCAGTCTCCCTCAAAGACGCTGTCTCCAAGGCCTATAACTCCGCCGTGCGGGAGGCCGTCAAATCAGGACGCGATATGTACCCGGGCTACATGCGGATGTTCGTCGGAGAACCTCAGGCCCCCATGGATCCCAACACCAGAGAGTCCGATTACTCCCTCGACCCCATCGATGCTAATAGACGTCTGGCAACTTCCTATGCTGCCAGATTCACCAGAGGCAACCCGGCGCGCGGCAGACAGGCGCAACACACGAATGAAAGAATGGGACGCCAAGAGGCGGTTGAGATTGGAACTAGCACGCATCAGACTCCAAGCCGAACTAGTGGTGGCAGACGCCCCCCTTTCCCCCCTCCTTCCACCCGCTCCTATGCGGACGCTGTGAGGAAATATGATGTCATTAAAAAGTCAAACCCCTCCCTCGACGAGGCATCCACCATTGACTTGCTTGCTCGCACCAGTAGTGTCACATCGGGCGCATCTACCAATGGCAGGGACAAGAAAAAGGCCAACATCACAGTCAAGGGCACTCGCCCCACCCTCTTCATACTCTCCTTCCGCGAGAGCATCACCGTCACCGAAGCGGTTCTGATCTCTGCTCTATGCCAACACCACTCCGAAATCATAGCTGTTACCTTCAGTATCGACCAATCTAGGGTCACTATCAAACACAAGTACCCCCCGACAGACCAGGAGCGCGCCAGCATGTGCAGCATCATCCTTAACATCACCCAGAAAACCTCAGAGGAGGTCGAAGTTGTTACACGTACACCCTACTCTACCGTCAAATGTGACCTAGTTCCCCTTGTAGCCCCAAACTGGCGCCTCACACCAGAATCTGCCCGCCTTGTAGTGGAAAGCAACCCCACCTGGAAAGATGTTAACCTCAAAGACGACCCGGTAATCATCTCAAAGCCCGATCAAATGAGTCTCGCCACTGTCCTCTTTAAAATCCATGACGATCAACATGGTTCGTGGGGGAAGTTCGTCCTACGCACCCAGCTTCTGTTCGGGGCAGAGCTTCGACGCGTCAAACCCTGGCATAACCACCCCACTACGAAACTCTGCTCCATCTGCAACAAATGGGGCCACTCGTCCTACAACTGCAGATCTCGCTCTACATACTGCGCTGTGTGCGCCGAGCCTCACCCCACCAGCCTACACAAGACCTCCTGCGGTGCGTGCGTGGGCACGGATGGAAATACCCTCTGCGTCGGCGAAGGCTGCCGCGCTGTCAGATGTGCAAACTGCTCTCTAGCCCACGAGGCAACGAGTCGCGACTGCCCTTGGTTCAAGGCCCGCAGCAAACCGCACGAAATGAAAGCTCTCCAGACAGACCGCCAGGCTCGCCTTGCTGAACAGCAGCTCACCAGGCCCAAACGTACCCGCTTCGCCAACTCCACTAGAGTTTATGGATAGTAAGCTTCGCATATTTTCACAAAACGTGCATAAGAACTCGCAGTATACTAACTTCCTCCTTACAACACTCCCCCATCACGTTGTTATGTTACAAGAACCTTACTATACGGATAGACTTAGACGCGTTACGTCGGACTCAGCCCCCTTAGGCGGATGGATTGGCAGCACTATCACGCACCCCAACTGGGTACTCATAGAACATAATTGTAACGCTACCACCTATATTCGTCGGTCGCTGCTCCTTTTCTTTTCTTTACACGTTCTTCCCCCGCCTCCCAATACAGACCTTATTGATGCTATGCTAAATCAGATCAACGGCAATGAGACGATTAGACTCCTCAATGTTTACAACGATAACAACAAGGACACGTTGCAAGAAGTCCTACACCGCATCATGACCCATCGCTATGACGCGGTCCTTGGCGACTTTAACCTGCCGTCCTCGTTGTGGGACAATAGGTTGACCAGCACGTCAGCTAGGTCTTTGGAGCTCGTCGATGGCATGGACGCTGCTGGCCTCATTCTCGTTAACGATGCTTCCACGCCCACCTTCTTTCACCCCAATGGTTCCTCCGTCTTGGACCTCATATGGGTTCATCGACACAGGCAGCCAGACGTGGACTCGTATAGGATATCTGCTGATAATAGAGGAACAGCGGACCACGCCGCCCTTGAAATCAGTTTCTCCATGGGGGAGCTCCCAAGGACCATCACGGGCATCCCCAAATCGTCCCGAGCCCATACGCTGTTCTCCGCCGCCGTCGAAAATGCCATACTTGCCTTACTGGAGGAGTACAACACACAACTCGAAGCAGAGGACGCTGTCTCGAATGTCATTGATACCATATCTAAACACTGGGACCGACTATCGTCCACTGCCAAATTAAACAAAACAGGCAAAACTTGGTGGAATGCCGCTTGCTCCGAAGCCAAAGCAGAACTTGACCTCAACCGTTCGCCCGAAAATCGACGCGCATTCAAGGCACTCATACGGAAAACTAGGAAAAATTTCTTCAACAAACTCATCACGGACATAGCTGCCAGCAAAAAACCGTGGATGCTGGTAAACTGGACCAAGGATAGGCCGCCCCCCAAATACTCTACCCTAAGGACCGCACAAGGTATACCTTGCGATAGCACGAACCTCTTTCAGACACTACACAACCACTTCTCAGCAGCGGCTTCATCCCTACCCAATTGGGAGATTATAGATCAGACCTTAGGGGACGGCAAGCCGGAACGACAATCACCCCCGATTTCCCTAATGGAACTCAAGGACGCCCTCAAACGCACCAGCGACACAGTGGCAGGCCCTGACAAAGTCGGTTGGCCAGTTCTCAAAGGACTGGGTGATCCCGCCCTCTCCAAACTTCAAACACTTTTTAACACCTGCCTCACCGAAGGCTTCTTCCTGTCCGCGCTAAAATCCGCCACCACTGTCGTCATACCCAAACCTAAACGCAAAGACTACACCATTCCGAAATCCTATCGACCGATCGTGTTACTCTCCACGATAGCCAAACTCCTGACCAAAATTATCGCCAATAGGCTCCAGTTTGACGCAGTCAAGTTCGATCTTATACATCCCAACCAAATGGGCGGCCTTAAACAACGATCCACCATGGATGCCGGATCCATACTGGTCAACCGGGTGGTACAAGCCAGGGAACTAGGGCTCCATACCTCAGTCCTCGCAATGGACATAGCGCAATTCTTCCCATCCATGAACCATGAAGTCCTAATCCGCATACTTACAAAGCAGGGTTTCCCCTCGAACTTGATAAACCTCATCAGGTCTTACCTTTCCAACCGAACCACTCAATACGCCTGGGACGCGTTCAAATCCGACGTCATGGAATTCTCCATAGGAACTCCACAAGGAGATTGCCCCTCCCCGCCCCTATTGGCTCTATATATTGCCCCTATTCTCATTGCCCTCGACAAAACTCTCTCGGAACCGAGGCTGCTCATCGAAGCATACGTCGACGATATCGCCCTAGCTTTCTCTTCTTCGTCCCTCCAA
>KI546888.1:2329-13375 GCA_000497225.1 Amanita jacksonii TRTC168611
AGTTATACAGAATGGAAAGAATACTCAGCTTCGCGAGTAAGTCGGTCATCAACGCGGTAATGAGTATTGTATCCATATGTGATGTTGTGCTGCCCTCGCCCGCCTGTTGTTGACGCCTAGAAATGTGGGTGACAGTAAGGACGTTGAAAAGGGGCAATTGGGTTAAATGGGGTGAGTGCCAGCCGCCGGGTTGGGAACCTGGCTATTGATAATAATAGCTTGGTTGACTGAGAGCTAAGTATAGTCGATTGATGATCGGCGGTCGACTTGGTTCAGTACTTTGTAGGTCGTTTTTCTGACAGAACGCCATGGTATGTTTCTCGATGCATCATGGCACACGAACGAGTGACAAGTAATTCGAATTTAAATCCCGCGTGAATGTGCCTTGATCAGGGTTGGCTTCATATTTAAACAAACTGATGGATTCAAGTCACACTTTTTCCTTGCTGACGCCTCCATGACGGCAACAGAAGACGCTCAACATGACCCTCTCCCACCAACCCCTGCTTCATTCGTAAACACTATCAACCTCTTCTCCACCACCGACAGCAAAATCACCGCCGTTAGCGTGTACACCGGTCGAGCTGAGGTGACGCGCCTTTTCAAGTTCTCAGTGAAGACGGGCCAGAACCACGTCAGTATCAACGGTTTACCGAGTGTTCTCGATCGGGAGTCCATAAGGTTAGTGACTCAGCACGATCTTGTAGCGTCGTCGTATGGTTGACATGAGCCTCATTCAGAGTCGAAGGACGAGGCCCAGCTACGATACACGATGTTACTGCTGGTGAAATGTCCGAAGCTCCTGAATCAGAATCATCCCCCACCCTCGTAGAACTCACGGAGCGCAAAAAACGGCTTACAAAAGCCTTGGAGCGATCGAATAAGCTGCACGAGGCCCTCGAGGAATACCTTTCTTCTCTCAAAATCGAACACATTGGAGCGCTGGAATTGGACCAGGTCGTAGAAGGGTATGAGTCTACGGGTGGAAAGCTGGACGAAAAGATTTTGAACTTGGAAAGTGAGCTCAAAGCGGTTGAGGACGAGATAGAGAGAGAGGAAGAAAAGAGTAGCGGAATAGAGAGGAATAAATTGGCTCAGTTGAGGCCAACGATATCGCTTAGCCTCTTTTCGGAGAAGGAGAGTGAAGTCGAGCTGATCGTCATCTATGGTGCGTTGATACGAGTGGTTATTATCCTTGTAATTAGGCTATTCTGACACCCAAGTGCATAGCTGTGGTCGATGCAACTTGGACTGCTGTCTATGACGTTCGCGTCGATATGCAAGCTACCAAGACGCCAGTCACACTTGTCTATAAAGCAGCCATCACACAAAATACGGGTGAGGTAGGGGCCTAAAAACTCTACCGCAGGGTAATGATCTTATGTTCTCAAGGACTGGGATGATGTACCTCTGACTCTCGAAACTGCAACACCGACGTTCCAAGTTGGGATACCAACCCTCAACTCATGGAACTTGACGTTTACCCGCCCACTTAGGGAGAAACAAACCGCAAGAATGACGTCTCAAGCGGCTCGAGCGGCTGGTTCTAGTTTTGCAGTAAAGAAAGAAAGTGATGATGAATCGAGTTCAAACCTGTTTGGCAAGTCAAGAGCAGGCCCTATGCGCTTCCGAGACGCCGTCGTTACCTCAAAGGGCAACGTCAGTGCAACCTTCACCGTTCCAGGCACTATCACCATCCCGAGTGATGACACTGCCCACAACGTCACCATTGCCCAGCTCGCTCTTGATGCCGCCATGTCTTGGATTGCGGTCCCAAAAGTCGATGCCAGGGCGCGCCTCAGTGTACGTTTCGCGCCCTGTTGTGCTTGACAGCGAAGCCATAGACTTACCTTTTTTCTCCTCTTGTCTAGGCTAAAATCACCAATGCGTCTGAGTACACCCTCCTCGCTGGCGTCGGTAGCATTTATGTCGACGGTAGTTTCATCTCTAAATCCAATCTACCCGCCGCCAGCCCTGGAGAAAGTTTCGATTGTGCTCTCGGCTTGGATCCTGCTATCCGTATAACGTACCATCCTCTCACCAAGAAAACCGCACAAACTGGATTCTACAGCAAGACTACTGTTATCTCCCTCGTGCAACGTGTTACTGTCCACAATACCAAATCTATCACAATCACGGACCTCCGAATTATCGATCAAATACCTGTCTCTTCGGATGAAAAAATCACGGTTAGACTCATCTCACCTACGCTACAGAGTGTCTCTGCTCGTAACGACATCTCGATCAAAAATGAGAAGAAAGCGGAACGCGCATTATTAAACCCGAGAATCCAGGTGGCGGAGGGGGTCGCGGCGGAGTGGGGTGATGGGATGGAAGACCCTGCTGCTATCGAGGATGGAACGGCATTAATTGGACAAGATGGGAAGTTGTCTTGGATTTGCAAGATTGCGTCGCAAGGAAAATTAAGTTTGTTGCTACAATGGGAAGTGACGGCGCCTGCCCGAAGTCGAGTATACAACCTGTGAAATGGCGCCTGACGATTCTCTTGGAATGATACTGTGGGAGAAAATACAATGGACTTTGGCTAGCTGTTGGATGACTGGAGAAATGTTCTTCTGTCCATGAAGCGGCTTTCGGTATCACCGGTGACTTAACAATCAGGGCAAGCCTAAATCCGCAAGCCATCCGCAAGCTATAAACATCTGAACTCCTATCTTGAGACAACCAAACTCGTGCAATATGCCACCGTGTACGCTGTTTATGATATCTTTATTCCAAAGTGGTACTTTCTAAAAAAGCGGTTGTCGTTTATAGGCTGCTCGTGCTGCAACAACATTGTTTTCTATATCGAGTTGGGTCTTATGCTGTGATCATTACGCAATTTCTGATCCCTTCTCATCAGATTCGCAGTCACACCCCCTGCATGGCGAGGTATTTAAGCCAAGGTGTGCGATGTGTAAGACCCAATTCATGGCCCTCCAGTTCTTACCAGCATCGCTCCCTGTCTCGGCTCTGTGCATCTTCCTTTCTTATCTTGCTTTCCGACACACGAGGAAGTCAAAGGGGCCGTACCCACCTGGTCCGCCGCCTAAGCCATTCATTGGCAATGCTTTTGATATTCCTTCCAAAAAGCTATGGCTCAAGTTCATACAGTGGTCGGAAGAATTCAATAGTACGTTTTGCTGCATATAAATGCTCTATATGTGAACTCAGTTGCTATTCTAGACAATATCATTCACCTGTCAGCGATGAACATGCATATCGTGGTCCTTCAAACTATCGAAGATGCTGTAGAGCTCATGGAACGAAGATCAGCCATTTATTCAAGTCGGCCACCAAATCCCCTTTTCAAGCTGTAAGGCTTCCCTTCTTCGCCCTCGTCTGACAAAGTGGCCTAATTGTCCTCTAGATTAGGGGTAGAAAATGAGGTTATTTTCCTGTCATACGGAGATAATTTGAAGAAGCAAAGAAGGATCCTGGAGAGCGGTCTGAAGAAGGACGTAATGCCCTTGTATCACCAGGTGCAGACTGAGAAAGTGCATCTGTTACTCGAACTGCTTCTGCTTCATCCCGAAGAATTCAAGGCACACTGCAAGTGGTATGTCAGAAACTCCGGGTAAGTCTTGTCTGATATACTTTTCTACGTGGCGACTAGGTTAGGAACGTCGATTACCATGGCCACGACATTTGGGTACGATGTCATCCCAGGTCGGCAAGGGGATCGTTACGTGGACCCGGCAGAGTTTACTGTTAGTGTGATTACGGTGCTTCTGATGCCCGGAAAGAGCCTTGTCCCAGTGTTCCCATTCTTGAGGTACATCCCTCCATGGTTCCCTGGTGCGTCAACGCAGAGATTAAGCGCTCAAGTAAGAGCAGCGGGAGCGCAGTACAGAACAGCGCCGTTTGAGTACGTAAAGAGAAACATGGTAATTATTGGTACTATTCTCATTTAGGTACCTTATAATCCTATATCTAGGCTGCGGGCATGTCGAAAGATTGTATGTTAAAACGAATTTTGGAGCGACATGAAAAGGATGATGGATCATTTGAAGACGAGGAAACTACAATGGATGCGATAGCTGGGTTGTACCTTGGTATCCCTCATGCCCTTCAATTTAGCTTCCCTTTAACTTACCATACCGTTTCAGCCGGGGTCGAAACTGTAAGTTCCCTCAACCACCACCTTTCCCCTGATTACGATGCGCCCGCTGTTAGACCCAGATCGTACAGGTTATATTTTTCATGGCCATGGCACTCCATCCAGCGCAACAACAGAAGGCGCAAGACGAAATTAACGCCATCATTGGATCCGATCGGTTACCAACATTCGCCGATAGGGGTTCCCTGCCGTACGTCGAGGCTTTACTTCGGGAAATCCTGCGCTGGAGACCCATCGTCCCTCTTGGCTTTGCACACTCTACACTTGAGGATGATTTTTACAAGGGATATTACATTCCAAAGGGTAAAGCTAGATTCATATCTGCTACTTGCATAACTAATTGTGAAACAGGCACAATCGTCATGCCAAATGTCTGGTAGGGTACATTGCATTTAACCTTCGTTTTAATGATCTCTGTCGTAGGGCTATTACACGAAACGAGACCATATATCCTGATCCTGAAGCATTCAAGCCAGAGAGATTCCTGAAACAGGATGGCACACTCAACGACGATACCATCGGTTATTTATTTGGCTTTGGTCGAAGGTACATGGTATTTCGGTTCTACGTGGTGCCGTAGCTCTTATGTGATCTTGCCCTCATAACAGGATTTGCCCTGGAAGGCATTTGGCCGATGCTGTGGTTTGTTTTCCCTCTTCTTCAAATGACGTTTCTTGCTAAACATGAAAATCGATAGTTATGGCTGATGGTAGCATCTGTACTGGCAACGTTCAACATCTCAAAAGCCAAAGATGAAACAGGAACAGATATTGATATTGATACCTACGCATTTGCTGAAGGGGCGACAGTGTAAGTTGTGCACCCAAACTATAGCACGTTTCGCAATAACTCCAGTGCAATCCGATAGTCATCCATTACCATTCAAGTGTTCCATCGTTCCTAGATCTCAACAGGCCGAGTCTATGATCCGAAGTGCAGCGGGAGTGGCATGGCAGAACATAAGATCGGAGTGAAGGCACTACCTTTTTTTTTCCCAGAGTCTGTACAACTTTGTTGTCTATCCCACCTGTTCGCGCCTTTTTTTTTCGGTTAGCATATGCTGAAATTTGAAACAGAACTCCTTGATTGTCTCATCTACTATATGATACGCAAGCTTATGTATATCCAGTAATGAACGACATAGGCTGGTCAAACTGCGCAAGCAGTACGATTTGGAAATTTCCTATCTGCACCTATGCACCTCCGCCAAGCCGGTGGGTGAACAACTTTCTCATGGCTTGGCGTGCGATAATGGAATTACCCGTCTCGCTCATGGGAAAATGATCATAATACTCGCGATTGTTCGTTTCATGCTGGGCCATCGTTAAGCGACAGAAAAGGAAGATAACTATCACGTCGAGGATTCCACGTACGCCTACGATATGCAATGGTGTACGCTACTTATTATTTCAAGTTTATCTGTCTAACCGCCGTGTAATGGCCTCCCAGAATTGGATGCCTCAGCGAAGGCTTGGGTGATCCTTCCTGTCATGTGTGGAAATTGATCGCCTCTTATCACGATTTAACTCAGGGTCCCCATGTTCCATTCTGAGCATATAACAGGGATCATGTGTTGCTTATAGCGTATCAATCCATTCATGCCTTTCCAGTTGATCCCAGTGTCGCTTCCCATCTCTGTTCTATGTCTGCTCCTTCCCTATGTTGCTTTGCGATACGTGAGGAAGCCACAGGTGCCATACCCACCTGGTCCACCGCCTAAGCCGCTCGTCGGCAACGCTTTTGATATCCCTTCAGAAAAAGCATGGCTCAAGTACATACGTTGGTCGGAAGAGTTCAGCAGTAGGTTGCGTCATGTCAATGTCTCCGCAAATAAGCTCAGTCAAGTTATTACTCTAGCTGATATGATTCACTTATCCGTGATGAATACCCACATCGTGGTCCTTCATGCTATGGAAGATATTATAGAGCTCATGGACAGAAGATCGGGTAACTACTCAAGTCGTCCCGCAAACCCGCTTTTCAAGTTGTACGACTCCGTATCTTGTCCCTATGGTACAAACTATCATGACTGTGTCCTAGGATTGGCCAAGAAAACATCGTAACATTGTTACCCTATGGAGATGCTATGAAGAAACAACGAAAAATGTTGGACAGCGGTTTGAGGAAGGATGCAATGCCTTCGTTTCATCACATCCAAACTGAGAAAGCGCACCTTTTTCTTGAACAGCTTCTCCTCAACCCAGATGGATTCATGGCGCATTGCAAGTGGTGTGTGTGTGTGTCCAGTCTTCCGATCTGTACCTCCTCTGATGATAATGACTTGACTTTTTTCCTCCGAAAACAAGGCTAGGATCATCGATCACCACCGCCATGGCGTTTGGATACGACATCACTCCAGGCAGGAAAAGCGATCCCTTCGTAGACCCGGCAGAGTTTGTTTCCCATACCGCTGCAGTGCTTCTGACGCCAGGAAAAACACTTATAACACTTTTCCCGCTTTTGAGGCACATACCCCCTTGGTTTCCCGGGGCATCAACGCAAAGATTGGCCGCTCAAGTCAGAGAAGCAGCGGCGCAATACAGAGTAGGGCCGTTTGAGTTTGTCAAGAGAAACATGGTAATTCTTTATACCCCCCCGCGCCAAGAAATCTCATCGCCATTTCAGGCTGCTGGGACGTCAGAGGACTCTATGTTAAAGCGAATTTTGGAACGTCACCAGAAGGATGATGGGTCGTTCGAAGATGAAGAGACTATAATGGATGCGGTGGCTGGGTTATACCTTGGTATGTCTTACGCTCCCCGATTCAGGCTTCCCTCACCTTACAATGCCACCAGGGGGAGTGGAAACGGTACATTGTCTTCATTATTTACTTTAATTTTTGAATTCAAATGCCCTTTTCATTAGACACAGATCGCGCAAGCCGTATTCATTATGGCAATGGCACTCCATCCAGAGAAACAAAAGCGGGCACAAGACGAAATCGACATGGTTGTTGGGTCTGAAGGGTTACCGACATTCGCTGATAGGCCCTCTCTGCCTTATGTTGACGCTCTATTGCGGGAGGTCCTACGTTGGAGGCCGATCACGCCTCTTGGCTTTGCACACTCCACCCTTGAAGATGATATTTACAAGGGATATTACATTCCAAAAGGTTTCGTATACCTATCGCTCACTGGAGTCCATAAACTGATCACTAAACAGGCACCATTATCTTACCGAATGTCTGGTAAGCATATCCGCTTGCCGTGAGTTATTATATCAATCTGTCACAGGACCATCACGCGGAACGAGGCCGTATACCCTAATCCAGAAGCATTCAAGCCAGAGAGATTCCTCAAAGCGGACGGGAGTCTTACAGATGATACTGTTAGTTATGCATTCGGTTTTGGTCGAAGGTACATTGCATTTTGGTTGTGCGCGATACCATGGCTTTGTATAACTTTATCATAACAGGATTTGTATTGGAAGGCACATGGCTGATGCGGTTGTATGATCCCATTCTCCATCACGATGGACTTTTGCTCATTATCGAGCGCGATAGATATGGATAATGATGGCATCGGTACTGGCAACATTCAACATCTCCAAAGCCAGGGATGGAAGTGGTAATGAGATTGATATCGATGCTGATGCGTTCGCTGGCGGGGTGACAGTGTAAGCCACTGCGTACGAGCGATTGTATGTTTACACTAACCGGAGTGTATTGATAGTCACCCGTTGCCATTCAAGTGCTCTATTGTTCCCAGGTCTCAACAAGCTGAGTCTCTGATCCGCAATGCAGCGAGTGTGGCATGGCAGAACATGGGGAAGTCAGAGTGAACCTTACTTGAAGTGCTGCAAGGCCTGTATATGCGGTTATTATTTTTCCAATATGTGCTTTTCGAAGTATCCACAAACTTAAGGCAATATGCCCATCTAGTCTGTTCAATTTACTTTTCAGATTGACCTTAGACCTCTGCAGTCGTCTAGGAAGTAGAACGGGCGTTTATTAGGGCTTGGCTGATGTCAGCGCTCACTCACCTTCGTTATATACTCTTTCGCATCACTCCGGTTAGCAGGAAGGATTTGCCATGAAGAATGATATCCATCATACGAACGGGCAACAGAATGCTCATTTATAGCCGGCACGCTAAACAGAGCTGTGCCACAGCCATGCCACACGAACCATCTATTCCAATCCTGCTGTGCGAGTGACGCCCCATACATATCGGGTGAAGCGCCGAATTTCTCGGATTTATAGGGCAGAGGACGATTCCTGGGTGAAAATTAACAAGCTTGTTCGTCGAGCGGACGAGTATCAGCGCAAGGCAGGTGTGTAGAACTGTGAATAGCTTCCCTCAGGGTATTGGATCATCTTTTGGTGCTATGGTCCACCCGTAAACTTGTACCCCACTGGATCTGACGTTCGGTTGCTGGTGAGGCTGACAAGGTCTTGAAATACAGCGGAGGTTTACAACGGGTTGGCAGCAATAATACAGATCTTTGTAACGGAGAGTAGAAGTCAACTCGTTCATTGATGGCGATCTCGTGATCTGTGTATCATGCCACCATTCAGCCACCATTCTCTCCTATTTTTTATTTCTGGTTGTTTTATTCGCCGAAGCTTTATTCTGTGGCTTATACATTGCAAGTCTCATTCATAAATTCCCGGATGTTGCGCACCTTAGCACCAAAGTTTCAGCCAAAGATGCATCGCCCATGAACGTATGAACAAGGAAGATTACAATATTTTCGCTCTTGGATGGGTGGAGTTCGAGGAGAACGAAGCCTTCCGGTTCAAACCTATCCTTTTTTCGGCCATTATTCGGGGGCAAAAACAAGACGCCACCTCCACCACAGGACTCTATTCCTCTTCCGACCTCCTCGCTCGTGATCTGGGAACACACCCGTGAAAAACTACAAGTCGCAACAAATATGAGAATACCCACTTTCGACTGCATTTTAAACTTTCGCCTTGGCGTTCCGTTTGTCTGCTCGGCCGATTGTGACGCCCTTTGAGGTTCGGATTCACTTGGAATGCTATTATACCGAACATTTCTTATCGCGATTCACGCGGATGCACCAAATCTGTGTACATGTGAGTACAAGGCTTCAAGAAAAAATGACCGAGCTTACGGCTCCGACGTGACGCATTCAAGCTAGCACTATTTATTGGCTCCGGATGGGGCGAAACAACACGATAGGTGAAGAGCATAGCAGAACGGCGATAAGTACGCTCTATCAAAACAATATGACAGTATGATTGTTGGAACCCGATCCGGCGACTCCTAACGCCACCAGATGCTTATATATGTATAATATCTAAATTTCCGTGCTACGCCCGTTTACGCTGTCTCTCATCAAGCAGCTCTCTTACTGTATAACTCTCCCGGAGTTTGTAACGCATTCCTACATAAACACGGACGCTGCATGCAACTAATATACAGTCATTTGTCCACAAAACCAAAGCTATCACCTCAGCGCTCACAATGACAACTGTAAAGATAGATGAATCCATGAAGGGGGTAGGGAAGGGTATGGCACAGGGTTCTGGTGGCGATGGCGTGTGGAGTAGGAGACAGGGGTCCGGCCGATTTTTTCCCAGCCCGCCCTTCTAACATCCTCTATCCCAGGTACTTAATAAAGACCCGATGTCGAAACTCGTAAGAAACCACTCCAAGTCATGGCTGTCTGGTTCTTGGCAGAATCACTCTCCGTTTCTGCTCTATGTGTCTTTCTTTCCTACCTCATTTTTCGACGCAGCCGCAAGCTCAAGCCGCCATACCCGCCTGGTCCATTTCCCAAGCCACTGGTGGGAAATGCTTTTGATTTTCCCTCGGAAAAGCCGTGGCTCAAGTTCATGCAATGGTCGAAGGAATTCAATAGTGCGTTATGGACACTATCTCAATGCTCCGTCTATGAGCTTAAGTATTACCAGGTGATATAATTCACCTATCCGTGTTGGACACGCATATCATGATCCTCCATAATATGGAAGACATTTCGGAACTCATGGACAAAAGGTCGGGTAACTACTCAAGTCGGCCAGCAAACCCCCTTTTTAAGCTGTGAGGCTATACAATATCTTTTTGTACGTCTGACAGAGTAGAGGTGACGCCCATTAGACTTGGCATGGAAAATATTGTGATACTCCTACCCTACGGAAATACATTGAAGAAACAACGAAGGATTTTAGAGAGTCGTCTAAGGAAGGATGCGATACCTTTGTATCATCAACTCCAGGCTGAGAAGGTGCATTTATTGCTCGAACAGCTTCTGCTTAATCCAGAGGGGTTCGAGGCACACTGCAAATCGTATGTCCAATCCTACACACACTCTCCACTGATGGAAACAAGGTTTACGTGGCAACAAGGTTAGGAACATCAGTCACCATGTCCATGACGTTCGGTTATGACATCATACCGGGCCAGAAAAACGATCACTTTGTGGACCTGGCAGAATTCGCTGCGGGTACAGCTGGAGAGCTTATGATGCCTGGAAAAACTCTTATAGCTGTTTTCCCATTCTTGAGGCACATACCCCCTTGGTTTCCTGGTGCTTCGACGCAGCGATTGGCTGCTCAAGTCAGGAAGGCTGCTGCGGAGTACAGAGTAGGGCCGTTCGAGTATGTCAAGAGAAATATGGTATTTCGTCTTACCGTCTGCATTAAAGTCTTCTCCAACATTGTATGCAGGTTGCCGGGACGTCTAAGAATTGTATTTTGAAACAAACTTTAGAACGTCACGAAAAGGATGATGGGTCAATCGAAGACGAAGGCACCGTAATGGATGCCATATCCGGGTTATATCTTGGTATGCCTTGTGCTCTACGACTCGCTCCCCTGTAATCTTACCATACTGCTACTAGCTGCCGTAGAAACCGTAAGTTCGCTCATACAACCCTCAATTTTCGACTCTGGTGAACTTGCCGTTAGACAAAGATAGCTCAATCCGTGTTCATTATGGCAATGGCACTCCACCCACTGG
>KI546889.1:6178-18975 GCA_000497225.1 Amanita jacksonii TRTC168611
GAATTACACCGATGGTGATCCAATCATACCACCCCAGCGTCAAGCGTGCTCCTGCCCGTGTTGGTGGTGGATCCTCTTCTGACCCTTCTAAGCCCATCTCGATCCCCTTCGCCCAGGCCCACAACTCCAGGGACAAGCGAGCATCAGCCATCATTTGAGGAGAAAGTCTCTTTGGGCCCAGGCCTGCGGACCTTGTCCCGTTTGCTGGATGGATTCATTTAATCAATCTCAAGCTCGGACTTAAGAAACAAGATCAACATTCGTCCGTCCTTCCGGTATTTCAATGTTATTTCTTTTTCAAATTATCGGATTATTTAAACCTTATGAGCTTACAGACGACGCAAAATGTACATTATTATGTCCATATTACAAACACCAGTGAGGATTGACCCACGTACAACTGGCGATCACGAAGGAGCGAGTTTCAAGTATCGGCCCAAAATTGCGGGTATGGGTGAAAACCTGCCGTTGGAAATATTGATGTGCTTGAGCGAATGACCGAGCGTATTGGAAATAGGTGGACGGACCGTTCCTGGTTCAAATTTTCATCAAGCGCTGGTTTGACTCGCACTTGATTGCCATCTCAGCAGGAACAAGTTTGGGACTGGTGTTATTGCTGCGTTCGAGGACAACTTGACAGGTAAGTGGCCAATGCCAAGGAATTCTTACACCGGCTCATTTACGATGGGTAATTACTAACTTTGGAGCAGATCCTGGCAAACACCGCCTCCTTTGTGAGTATGCTGTCCCTCGTCCCAATTTGAAAGAGCTGCTCAACATTTTCACTACTTCGTGGTTCTTTTCACTCATCGCTCCCTCCTTTAATTTGAGGTAAACAATTCACCATGCTTGCATCAACAGTCACCTATGCTATCCTAGGTTTAGTGCAGTCTCTATTTTCAGTTCCTCCTCCATCGCAGGCGCGGCAACCGCGTCGTTCATATACCTTGGTTTCTTGGCTGCAGGTGAGGAAATGGAACAACCATTTGGCTATTACGACGTGAGTGAAACCCGCTTCTTTCTGATACATCCTGTCATCAGAACGATCTCAATTTAGATTCATTCTACCAAAGTATTATACATGTAAAAGTGCTTCCTTGCTTAAACCCATGTTTTGGTCATGGTATTATGCATGTCCATGAATCTCACCGGACAGGGTTCGTACCCGTGGGGGTATTCTCAAATGGACACGCACCTAGCAGGTCATGGTTAGAGCACCATCGATTGAAATGGAAAGAGGATCGAGAAACGCTGAAAGCCTCTGTTATTGTGCGCCCGGCTGCATTCCCTTGGTTAACAATCTACTTCACCGACCTTTAATTCCCAGTCATTCGTTTCATTCCATATAGAATGGTATTGTCGTTCAAAGTCATTGATTTACCCGATATACTGCACTGTATGACAGGCTCTCACGCGGACGGTGATTCTCGTGTCCTTCGGAAATGGCGAGTTTGGGCGAGGCCGAAGGACGTTATCCAAAATTGGCCCTATATTAGCTCCTTCAGATTATGCTTGGCTCGTGCAGCGGAATCTCATCGCCAAGGCAATTTGGCTCCGGCCATGGACAGCTGTGACTTCCTCCTTCTGCTATGCACTCTCAATATCTCACGAGCATTCGGCTTATGGACAACTTCATAGTTACTTAGCCTATGAAGAGCTTGCGCTAAGAGCGCTGCTTGTTCATGCCGCCAGCTCTGAATCCTATGAAAGACAGGCACTAGGAATCAAACCCAACAATTGCCACGAGGACTGGCCAGGATTTCCAGAGAGAACGCCAGAAAGTCTTGGTATCACCGGATCGCGTCGGTGTTTTGAGTAATTTAGCTTCGTGTCTCTGGGGCAGATGTCACTGAGGTCCTTAAGAATAGGCCGTACCCGGAGGGGCTTCGTTTGCAATCCCTTGCTGTTTTGGAGCGCTTTCCACTGTTACTACTCATGGCCGAATCTGTATCGGAGAAGAAGGCATCATCTCGTTCGTTGTCCCCTTGCCTGACGGCGTCCGACGCACACCAAATGTCCGCAACGCAGTCAGGTTACATCAAGGAGGCTCAGACTTCTTCCGCCATCGACAACGAGCATGCGGAAGCGCTGTTGACGCTTCCAGACCAGACTAACCTGCTTCCATTTGACAAAATTGTCATTGTTTTCCTCAGCCTTGCCCTCTGTATCGTCGTCTCAGCACTTGACTCAGTTGTGGTCGCAACTGCCCTTCCAACTATCTCAGAAGCATTTGATGCAGGCGCTGTTGTTTCTTGGGTACCGGCTGCGTTCTTGCTAACTTCAACGAGCTTCCAGCCACTATACGGACGATTCAGTGACATCTTCGGCAGAAAGGCTGCATTGTCGTTCTCTATGATCGTGTTTATGATTGGAAACCTGATTGCGGGATTCTCAAAATCGATTGTTCAGCTGATTATTGGGCGTGGGATATCCGGCGCAGGCGGAGGTAGACCCCTTCCTTGGGCAGTCTCACTCATGCTGATAATTGCATCACACAGGCGGCATTATCAGCATGTGTCAGATCGTGGTCTCTGACATAGTTACTCTACGGGAGAGGTGTGTATCGCACGTACTTGACACGAGTGGCGCACTAACTAATTTGTAAAGAGGGAAATACCAAGGTATTATCGGCGTCATTGTAGCCTTGGGTTATGCCATCGGACCCGTCGTTGGTGGCGCATTATCTCAAGATGCTTCATGGAGAGTAAGCCATTTCCTTGTGTCCCAACCGTATTGAACTGAGCCTTACAGTGGTGTTTCTGGGTTAGCATACCAATCTCCTTCGTTGCAACAGGAATCCTGTTCCTTGCCTTGCCTTTGAAGTCTGTGAGGGGCAGCATAAAACAGTAGGTAATCACCTCAAGATTATCACGTTTCTTATTCGGATCTAGGAAGCTACTTGTGATCGATTATCTTGGCACTGTCTTCTCGCTCGTGGGATCCACTCTAATTCTTTTGCCCTTGATTTGGGTGAGTGGCAAATTCTGTCAATCTGAATTCGCGTATTTTACAGAGGATCATTTTCAGGGCGGGATCACATTCCCATGGAGTTCTCCACAGGTCCTTGTCATCATGTTCAGCGGCTTACTGCTCGCAGCAATTTTTTGCCTGTGGGAGTGGAAGGGTGCAAGGCTTCCCATTGTTCCAAGTAGGTCAGCGCATTTCCTGTTTGCTTCTCCGCACTCACGTAATATGGTTAGTGTACATTTTCCGCCAACCAACTGTGACAGGAGTTTATATCACCATGTTCGTCAAGTAAGATAATGAAGCCACGACGCTTGTCGTGGCGGAAAGCTAATTGTATTTCAGTGGCTTCGTCTTCTTTTCTTCGATTTACTACATCCCACAATATCTTCAAGTAGTTCTCGGTGACTCACCTGTGCGAGCCGGTATTTTCCTCATCCCGTACCTTGTTGGCCAAATGGTCGCGAGTTTGGTCTCCGTGCGTCACGGAAGTTCTATCTATATCACAGTTTTAATCGATGCTAATAAAGGGCATACTCGTCAGCATAACAGGAAAATACCGGGTGAGAGGGGATTCTTGTCTCAAACGCTACCGAGGTAGTTAACCAACATTTGAAGATTATCATACACACCGGTTTTGCACTGTGGTCCATCGCTTGTGGTCTAATTTCTACCATCACTCCATCCTCACCTAGGGCAGCCTTGGCTGTCTTTATGTTGCTGGCAGGAACGGGGGCTGGTCAGGTCGGTTTGTTGACAACCGTAGCCATTGAACCTTTTGATTCTGATAGAGTAAAGACTTTGCAAACGACAACTGTCGCTGCCCAAGCCAGCGTTCCCAGACAGGACGTGTCTGTAGTTACCGCTTTTCGGAATGTGAGCCGATTATGACTTCACGCTATCAAATAGTTGAGACTATCACGAAGTTCATCCGCTTACTTGGCGGAGCGTTGGCTTTAGCAATCGGTTCTACAGTTATGTAAGAAGCATTTCCATTTTGCCCTCCTTTTGATTACAAGGAACCCAGCAACAACACGCTACGTGACTCTATGACTGCCTTACATCTACCGCCGGCGGTAATCTCGGCCATCATTGACAAGCCCTCCATACTGACAACGCCCGCATCGGTCTTGCTAACTAATGAGGAAGCATCTTTCATACTATCTCATGGATACAACTATGGTTTTAGATGCGTTTTCATTCTGAATGCATCATGGACAATCCTTGCAACAATAACGAGTATATTATTGATTAAACAACAGAACCTGACAAACGATGGCGACGGGAGCGTAGCACAGTAGTGCTGTATTTTATGCCGAGTTGGACGTACTGTATTTATGTAACCCTCTCCGAGGACTAGGGCAAGCTACCCATCTGATCCGAATAGCCGTTTGTTTTTTGACAAACAAGTATAATAAACTCGTGCCATCCTCCAGTTAGTGGTATGGATCTACCGCTGGGGCAAAGAGAGACTGGAAAGCCTTTTGGCGCCTCAGTGGCAACGCACCTAGCGCATAGGAAGGACTCAGAACAGCCCCAAATCAAGCTCACAGACCAAACCAACTTGCTTCCATTCAAAAAGATCATCATCGTTTTCTCAAGTTTAGGCCTTTGCGTTATCTCTGCCAGTCTTGACTCTGTTATTGTCGCCACTTCTATCTCCACCATCTCAGCTGCTTTCAGCGCAGGCTCAGTCGTTTCTTGGGTCCCAACAGGCTTTCTCCTGACATCCACGGTGTTTCAACCACTGTACGGACGTTTTAGCGATATTTTTGGAAGAAAGGCGGCATTGTCCGCGTCAATGACCGTATTCATGACCGGAAATCTCATCTCGGGATTGTCAAAATCCATTACCCAGTTGATTGTTGCCCGGGCAATTGCCGGAGCTGGCGGAGGTGCTATATTCACACATTCCTGATTCCAATACCTTCTTACTTTTTCAAGGCGGTATCATTAGCATCTGTCAGATCATCGTTACTGACATTGTCAGTCTTCGTGATAGGTTAGCACAATGACCTGGCAAATCTTCTTACTCCATATGTTCTAGAGGAAAATATCAAGGCATTGTCGGAGTTTTCATCGCATCCGGATACTGTGTTGGACCGTTTATCGGAGGTTTACTATCTCAAAAAGTAACATGGCGAATATGCCATTCACCTCTCTTTTCAAAATCATCGTGACGCTAAATTCTCCAGTGGTGTTTCTGGATTACTATACCAATTACCGCAACTGCGATGATTATCGTGCTGCTTGCCCTACCTTTGAAACCTGTAAATGGCAGTATGAAAGCGTAGGCGCATATTTCGTATCGGTAATTGTGGTTTCTCTTATGAATCATCTAGAAAACTTCTGGTTGTAGACTACGTCGGTACTGGCCTCTCACTGGCTGGTTCAACCTTGGTTATTCTCCCGCTCATTTGGGTATTTCCGCGCAATCATTTTTAAGTTATTTACTCACTCTTCTATAGGGCGGAGTTCGGTTTCCATGGACTTCTCCAGTGGTCCTTTCAACCCTCATTTCGGGGATACTGCTTACCACTGCTTTCTGTTTTTGGGAATGGAAAGGTGCTAAGCTTCCTATCGTCCCAAGTAGGTTTGTTGCCATCCTGATAGAATCTTGTCATCCCACGCATTTTGAATAGTGTATATCTTCCGCCATTCGACAGTGGTCGGGGTTTATGTGGCCATGTTCGTCAAGTGAGTGGGAAGATTCTGCGCTAATTAGATCATATTATGAACGGTGCTACATCAAGCGGCTTCGTCTTCTTCTCCTCTGTATATTACATCCCACAGTACCTCCAGGTGGTATTTTATTTTAAACCATTGAAGGCCGGTCTTTTTCTTATAGCGAACACGGCCAGTCAAACCTTTTCGACATGGGTGGCTGTATGTCCATGAAACCTACCATATTTTTGGTTCTGACCTCCGGAAAAAAAAAGGGTGTGATAGTTAGTCGCACAGGAAGATATAGGGTAAGTGGTTGCCAACAAGCCACAGGCACACAAGAGGGAAGCTTACAATGTCAAAGGCACTTGTGCACTGCGGCTTCGCGTTATGGTCCGTCGCTTGTGGTCTAATAGCAAGTACAACCGCGTCTTCTCACGAAGGGGTCATGGTCGTCTATATGCTACTCTCAGGTATAGGCGGTGGTTTGGTTAGTATCTGCTATATAGAGGAATACTACACCCACTAACTTTGGATTTGCAGACATTACAAACAACGACTGTTGCGGCTCAAGCAAGCGTTGCGAAGCAGGACATGTCAGTCGTTACCGCTTTCCGTAATGTGAGTCTGTCATAGTTGTAGTTGTAGTTCATGGAAACTATACTCGTGATAGTTCGTCCGGCTGCTCGGAGGTGCTCTCGCGCAAGCCATTGCTTCAAGTATCATGTAAGGCGCTACGTCCTTGTGTTTTGTATACCATCGATTACGAGAACATCCTAGAAACAACACACTTCGGACTTCCATGCTTAGTCTGGGGCTAAATCCTTCCTTAATTTCTCAAGTCATAGACAAACCGACTGACCTGTCTTTGCCGGCGTCGTTTGGCTTGTCGGAGAAAGATGCGTCCTTTATCTTATCTCATGGATATAACCGCGGTTTCAGGACTCTTTTTATCCTCAATACGACATGGGCGGGCTTGGGACTCTTAGCGAGCATGTTTCTTATAAGAGATGAGGAGTTGCCAAAACGATAAGATCGTGATGACTCGGGAGACATGTTGACATGAAAGCATGGTTATATTATGAAGCTGATAATAGACTGCCTGTGACGGTCGATGTTCAACGTTCGACCTTCATCGTTTAACTCAAAGTATCTCATCGACAATGTTTCAGTCCAGCGAAGGCATATCAAAGTGTACAGAGCAACAAGTGTGTCAGAACAGGACGAAAACTTGAAGGAATGTGAAGAACCGGTTACAATCAATGTCCCAAAGTATGGAAAGCCATTTGGCAGTTAGGTTGTTCATCGAAGGGTAACATAGCAGGTTTAAGAACAAAAATGGACAGGGCACAACGAGTGAGGTAGTTGTCAAATGAGTGCAAAACGAGAGTGATGGTGACAGAGATAAATAGACAAGGCACGGAACTCGACACAAACCAGAAAAATTCCACTATTGCGAGCTTTCGGCACGAACCTAATGGAATTTTGAATAGCACCTCTCAATGGCTGGTGACATCTAAAATCTGGGCCTCGTACTTGGTGGGGACACATGCATAGCCGGACAGACCGTAAGTTGCTGGCACAATGTCATTCCGCACTACGGCAATCCCCGCCCAACTATGCTAAGAGCCCATCAAGCGCAGTCTATCAGCCAAGGCAAATCCAATACGTCGACCCGTGCTTCGGGACATAAGAGTCGAAAAACCTGAGGCAAAAGCTAGTAGATCTTGCGATTTGATGTAGAGAGACGAGGAGTCCCGGCCTAAACCGAGACAAACTGAGGTTGAGGTCGGCAGGAGTGATATACAAGTCGAATATGGACGTGTAGCGGTTGATGTGAATAGGTTTGTTTGTGATATATACTGTACGAAGGAACGTTGAAGTGATCGGGTTTGCCAAGCAGAGTCAATGTAGAACTTGTGACAGCCCTTGGAGGACGTCGAAGTGTATTCATAGACATGCGTGCTTTTGATATTTTGAAAGAAAAGGCCACCGTTCCAGAGTTGTTTACAAGGTCCCGCTTCTGGAGGCCAAGAGTAGCTAGTCCACAACAGGGTCAGATTGAGCACCTATGGATGTGGATATAGTCGCCCTACTATACCCATTCGAGTCAGTTTCATGAAACTTTGAAGGGAACGGCAGGGAAGCATACCGCGTCATGGGAAGCTGCCCTCGTCGGTGCCTCCTTCATCGAATTAACTTCCCCCAATCAAGCCTACTCTCTTTCTCCCTTTCGCTCCTTTCTTTCCTGGGAAATGCGTTCCAGAATCGCAATGTCTCATCACCGGCCCCCGTCACGATGGTCTCACCATCAGGACTCATAGCCAAATAGAGAACTCGGTTCGTGTGGCCAGTGAGAGATGCGACCATATTCAACGTTGGATATTTCCATATGCAGATTTGATTTTGTGCCGTAGTGGAGGAGAAACCGTGTGTTGACACGAGCTCATGTGACGTAAGCGACCAGATCAAGTTGCAAACCTGCGCAGGCCAGTTATCAATGTGTATGTCTGTGGAAAGCGCAAAACCTACTTGGCTGCCGGTATCAAGTTCGTTCAACATCGCTCCTGTTCCGACGTTCCAGAATCTGATGTGTTTATCTTGCGTCCCTCCCCCCGTCGCCAAGACACCGGCTATGTGTGGATCCCAGGCAAGTGCTTTAACCGCTGCTGTGTGTTCATGGAACTTCCACAGAGGGACGTCGCACCCATCTTCGGTAGAAGCCATAGTAGTGCTTGGAACGGCTCCTGTGCTCGAACCTACACTGCCACCTGGCCCGGACCCCACGCCGGAGATGAGGGACGTCGTACTTCCACCGAATCGACCGCGCTTCGTTCCTCGGAGATCCCATATGCAAACTTTGTTGTCGTTTCCACCGCTCGCCAGGGCGGCATTTCCAGGTCCCCCATCTCCGCTCCACTTGAGCCCGCAGACTTCCTGGCGATGGCCTTGTCCCTTTCGGAATGGCTTTTGACTGGCTACACGGACATCTCGATGTAAAACCGTTCTATCACGTGATCCCGAGGATAAGACGTGGGCATTCCACGCCAGAGCACCAATCCGTAGATTATGTGCATGGTTATACGTGCGCTGAAGAGTTAAGGTAGAGGCATCATAGATAAGAAGTCGTCCGGCCAGGGTGCCTACAGCAAGCGTTGTCCCCTATGTAGATGCGTCAGAATATCATCCCAAACGGTATGGATTAGACGTACCTTCTGCACCCATGATACGGAACTAACAGTGTCGCCGGAGTCTGAAAGGTCACAGAGCTTGTTGACGGTAGCGTCATGCGCTGTCCACAGATAGACGCATTTTCCAAGCCCCACCCCCAGGACGTTCGTACTTGACCAATCAACGAGATTGAGGTAGAAGTCATCCGCAAGCTCTGGAGCGTCCAGCACTCTGTATGGAGTCTTGCAAACACTTCGTATTTGCCTTCGCGGGCTTTCAAGTAGTTGCCTGCTCTCTGCTCGTACAGGACTCATAGCGTATGCTTCATCTGTTGGTGTGTCAAGCCGTCTTGCACGTGTCGGTGTGGCAGGATTTGATGTAGAAGGAGAATTATAGGCAAACAAGCGTCTACGCGTCGGCGTCGTTGGAGGGGCCGCACTGGTCACGGCACGGGAAGGAGAAGACGGCCGATGCGGAGACGGGGGAGTTACTTCCGCATGAAGAATTGTGTTGAATAATGCATTGGCTTGTTCTTTGGGGTATCATCAGTTATATGCGCGAGTTTACGCAGCGGAGCGTCATACCTTTGAGCGCGTCGGATTCCGAGGGGATGATCCTGTTTCTGGAGGGCGTGGAAGGGCCACTTTCATCCATTAAATGATAGGAGGTGCGAATGTCACCTTGATCACGGGATGGCACAAACCGGTCGCCATAATCTGTCCGATTCCCGAAGGTAAAGGTGGCTTTTGGTCCCGGAGACTCTGGACCAGCCGAACTGCCACTAGTAGTAGGACGAGATGGCGGGTCCAATCCGGGAGTTGTGGATGAAGAGGCAGCTGCAGAGGTGGATGCCACGCCAAAGACGGGTGCCTTGACGCGACTGCGACGCGGTGCATCTTCGTTCATGTCATCTCTTTGCAAGGCTCGTAAACGCTTCCCAAAAGGTGAGTTCTTCAATCCAGACATTGCTGCGTCTGAAAAATTGCCGTCTTGAACCTCTTCGTTGGCCTATAGCACAGGCTCCTTTGCGGCTAGGATAGTCTGTCGTGAAATTTGTGCAATATAGTGGGTTGAATGAATTTATCGGTTCTAATGTTGCATACGATAAAATGTATGTAGCCTTTTCAGCGAATAAAGCAGTGAGAGCGGGAAAGGGAGATCAGCAGCGATGGAAGGAGTGGGCAACCTTGGTTAACCCAGATTTCGGGTTACGACTGGTCACAACTCGTAACTATCTGGAATTGCCTTTTTTGAATCGAACAATGCTTTGTCACCGTCTTCAACCAGAGATCTGTTTCGAAGAGCGTAAGGGTAGTATTGTTTCTCATGGAATTGCCATATCTGCAGAATGTCTTGGGTCCTGGAACATTGCAACTGAACGTGTGGGAGTTTTGCCAAAACATACTGGGGGGGAAAAAAAAATTTCACTTGCAGATGATTTACGATACTGTAGTACAGCAGATATTCTCAACTACGTGAGCCCGAATTCATATATACCCCTATTACTTAACATATTTAGATGTTGATTATAAATCACTCTCCCGGTTGATGCCGAACGATTCCGTTATCATCCGCTTGTCTTCATGCCACCTACTAGTAAGAAGCGCAAACTCTCCGGTCTCAGTGGGTTGGAATTGAAACTTGCCTACAACTCTCTTCTTAAGCTGAAGAAAACCATCGTGTATGAGGAGAAGTCCGAGGAGGATTCAGAGGCAGACCCCAATGAGCCTGCCCCAGAGGGTTTTGAGCAGCAGGTCGACACGATGCTCTCTCTGCTGGGGTCGAAGCTGGAAGGGCCTCAAGTATGACTCGAGTTACGAAACGGCCCTCCACAAACTCACTCCCTGCAGTCTCTTGCCTTCTCCAGTATGACTGAGGAGTCCTTGACTAAGTTGAACATCACGTTCACTGGATTTATTGTCCTGAAACCCAATTATGAGAAACGCATCGAGGCGACCACTTCCCTCGGGGAGAACGAACTGTGGTCTTCCGCGAACCTTTATCGTCAATTACTTGTGTTGGAAACTCTCATTCCTAGGACGGTACGGTAACAATCCGCCAACATTTGCACATCTCATACTCTCATACCCCGTCAGACCGAAGCAAGCGCTCGTGCTTGGATTGATGCATTCTTTTTCCGAGCATCTGCAATGTTACCACCAAATCAGTGCATGGTTCTCAATATGGAACATGCTGTTTCGGCCACCACCATCAGCCCGTCGAGTTTGTCGACCCTTTCAGGATTTGTGGACTATACTGTTATAGTAGCAAGTCAACGCGCTGCTGGTAAATCTGCCTCAACTCATCTCAACCATCCACCTCACCGCCCCCCCCAGCTATCTTTCTGACAAACCCGCATCTTTATGCCCTGAAGTCTCAAATGCCGTCCAGCTTCTTCGTTGTAGAAGCCAAGCTTTTCAATCCCTCGGACCACGTTCCTCAGGCAGTATGTGAGCTGTACGCGTGCGGAAAGCTTCTCCAGTAAGCGGGCTCTACCACTTTCTCCGTGAACATTTCCGATGTGGTACTTTACCTCAGGAAAAAGATCCTCCGTGGTGCTCTGACCAATGGACGGGACTGGATATTCCTTCTCATTAAGCTCAACGATGATTATGATGGTGCCTCCTATAAACAATCCCCTGTGATTGATTTAAGAACAGCAAAGAGCACCAGTGGCCAGCTAGCAATTGCTAAGCCTTGGCCAGATTTGATTGCTGCTATTTTGTCCCATTGGGTGAGTTGGATTCTAATCAGCATGGTTAAATTATTGACTGGGATGCTAGATTGAAAAGAGCTTTTCAGACCTTGGAAGTGATGATTGGTTTGAACTGCTGTAGGTGAGGATACTGCTGGGTGTGTCTGTAAACACCTTGTATGTGTTCAGATTGTGTACAGTCCTGTGAACTTTTTTTTTGCTTTCATGAACTTGAAGCAGAATGGCAAACTCAGCCTGGTATGGTATGGAAATTAGGTGTATCAGAGTAGTAGTGGAAGTACTCTGCATGTTACATTGATGTTTTACATCAGCGAAGGGTACCTGTTATGGTCACTTGGGTAAAGTCTCTCAGGCAGCACCAAAGGCTTCCTGGATGATAGGCAAGGAAGGGGTCTTGGTTCTCAAGCAAGGGTGACACTAGGGCTAAGACTTGGCATTGTATCCCTCCTAAGGCAGAGGCATCTAACTTAGCAGTAGTCAGGCAAGCTCAAGGAAAGGAGATGGGATTGTGTATCCAAAGCTGGGGACTACTGGTAGAATACATGGGGTTTATATATATAAAAGGAGAGCTAAATATAGAAGGGGGATGTGTCAGCAGAAAGGATGCATCAACAGGAAAGATGCATCAGCTATCCTAATAAGGAAGGTGACATGTATGTGTGAATGGGGGAGCACTTTACTCTCCCCCCCTGGAGATTCTCAGAGTCCAAGTGGAGTACTAGGAGTACTAGTATTCAACCTGGACTCTGAGCTTAATTTTTGAAGGCAGAAAAATGGCAGGAAATGCACTCAAAAATGAACTTGGAGTCCAAGTTCAGCCCAAATGCACTCCTAATAGAGTCTGAGCAGAGATCAGATCCTGCTCATCAGTCCGAATAGACAGTGCTCAAATTGTCACTCAGACTCTGAATAGAGTCCAAGCAGTCTGAGCTGGGAGCAAGAAAGCACATGCCCTAGCATTATATACAATAGTTGTGACAAGGTACATGTCACATTGACGCATCCAAAACACGCTTTGTTGAATGTCATGTGAATGGTTGTGACATGTGACATGTGACACATGACAACGCTGTGTGGCCATTGATAAGCCTTCCCAGTTACAACCATGCCCAGCACCCGTTCCACCCAGCGCCCAACCCCACCATTGCTTACGGCCCCACCATCCAGCAAGAGGAACCAGGCACTGTCATCCGCTTCCATCAAGTGGACAAAGTGAGCAAAGACGGCTGGTGAAGAGGAACAAGAATGAACCAGGTGCGTATTGTTCCCCAGACTGATCCAT
>KI546891.1:0-10218 GCA_000497225.1 Amanita jacksonii TRTC168611
CGTGTTTCAGTGGTTCAGCACAAATGGCTTGGATTCCAACAGAAAAGGTAAGCTAATATGTTCATGATTGCCTGTGCATACATTATTGCACACTAGGCAGCCACTTCAACTTTGAGAACAAACTATTATAGGATGTCATAGTTTTTCATAGTTTGACATCCCTCCAATCATGTTGAGTCATTGCCATGCACTCTGCATTATTGGGCCTTGGTGGATCAATGGAGTGTCAGCTTTTTGATTCCTTGGTGAAGCGGACAAATTTATGTACGAGCCAACGATTGGTGCCACATCACCTATATTGCTCCAAGAGCTATAGCTAGTGCTTCGTAGATAAAAACAACCTGTTCATCGCGCTGAACCATTCCAGGTCTCTGCTCTCTCAACGAATCTACTTCTTGTACCACGGGATCGTTGGCTAATCGTGCTGTAAGAGGACCCAAGGGGGAAGGGGGCAGGTCTGAAGCTGGGGCTGGAGAGGAAGCCGGATCAAGTTGGCCAAGGAACCTAAGAAGGGAGGAAATGGCAATAAACGAGCCTGTTCTGCCAATCCCTGCAGAGCACCCGACTATGATAGGAGGGTCTGAGTCGATTTCGGCGTCCTCTAAATGAGATACAATGCTAGTATCTCTGTTGGCCTTGTCAACGAGGTGGATGAAAGAGATGATGCTAGCTCGGTCTTCTCTGCTCGGTATTCCATGATCAGGCCACGAGGTATAAAGCAAGTGCTGAAAGGTAACACGCCGTGCGTTGATCTCTTCCCCACACCTCCCATCGTCGTTGCCTACCAAGGACGATGGTTCGGGTGAATTGACAGGGACAATTGAGACAGTGCTCCGAATGCAACGCGCCTCGTCAATGGATGTCATGTCCAACAGCGTGACTTTTAGCGCGGGCGAGGTACAACCTTCCTCGGATGTAATCACGAGCGATTTTCCAACCTCAGTAGGGAAATAAGTATGTGCCTTCCGCCTGCCACTTTCAAAATTCTGTGTCAACTGTACCACCGTACGAACTCTACCGTTGGGAGGCAATCGCATGGGCGGGACTTGATCCTGGAGTAGTTCAATTGAGGGGTGTACTGTCGGCTGTAGCAGCACACTCAGGAATGCATGAGCTGTGCTGGGAAGGGGAGCTTGAGCTGCGATCCACCATTTACAACCGAAACGTTCCAAAACCCAACTAGCGTTGAGATAACGACCTTCCTCGCCTTGCCCGCCTGCTACAATGACGCGGGTCCGATCGTAAGGCTCTAGTTGATAATAACGGTTGCGAAGTACATTCTCAGGTTGGCATCCGACACAGACAGAGTAATACGCGGGTAGTCCCTTCAATTTGGGTTCCTTTGCCGGACTGTGGGGCAGAAAGCGCGACAAGGTCTTCTCATTGGGAGATACCTGACGCCGTGCGATAGAACGGGCGTTATCACGAATTGCCTCGCGTTTCGAAAGCGTCTCGAGCACGGATTTGAGGTATGGAACAGATGTTGCAGCGCCCAGCCAGTCTGGGATCTGAGAACTCATGACGCACCGACGTCAAATGACTTCTTCCCACACTATGGACCCTACAATCTCCCTCATAAAGCCGGACACTCTAATCAAGTTTGTTCGTCTTTTGTTCCTTGGTTTTGGCAATTTATCATCCTTCCAGAGTAAGCTCGACATTAAACAAGTCTGTCGGCAAAAAGTATCTCGTTGACGGCGACATCGGAACCTGTTGGACTTCCCAACAAGTAAGCCCCCTACTGATCTTGCAGCCATCTCGTGATTCTCTGGCTAGGGCCTACCACAATATATTCACCTCACCTTTACTGAGCGCGTGATACCCAAACGATTATCTCTGACTTTCCAAGGAGGTTTTGTCGGGACCAATTGCACCCTCCAGGCTTTGCTTAATGGATCAACGGAGTGGCAAGCCCTGATGCATATATACCCTGAAGATGTCAACAGACAGCAAATTTTTGATATCATATCATTAGAATCTCTAAACTTTTATGATGGCGTAATGGGTCTCAAACTGGTTTTTGAGAAGAGCTCAGATTTTTTCGGAAGGGTTACGGTGTACGATTTAGCACTAGAAGGATATGTTATCTAACTGGGAAATATGCTGCATTAAAACCGAACTATAGTTAAAGGTGCATATCAGTTAATAGATGTAGTAGCTTCCTTCCTGGTTCGCCTTTCTCTTCTTATTTTGGCTCGACGTTCCGCGACAGTTACCCGACGTAGACGCTCATTAGGATCAAGAAACTTGCTTCCAACGTCACGGAATTCAATGGTTGGTCGACCAGGCTTAGAAGCAACCTGGATCCTACCCTGGGGCGTTTTAATATACGTGGTGTCCCGGACGCGTGGTACGAGCAATTGATTGGAGTCGAGTGCCTTGTTGGCAAACTCCTTTGCTCGCTGTTTTGCATGCTCCAGAGATGCAGGAACAACAGGCTCCTGGCATGATGGGTGAACCCAGATAGCTAGACAAAGGAAGGGGATGCAGCTTACGCCTCCAGATTCTGAAACTGATTCCCAATATAGCCTTTGATACCGTTGCCTGGCAGCATCGCGGTTTTCATCTTGTTCAAGCATATCAGCTTCGTGCACGTCATGTCTGGTCCAGTCGTCTTGTTTTTGTTTGAGTGCCAGATTCCTAACTCTCTCCTCTTCCTTTACTCCTAACAACTTCTCCATGCCTTCTTGAAAGCCTGTTTGCAATTGCTTGCCCTGAAAAAAGACAGTTAGGATCGAGAGTTCATCGACAACGTTCAAAGGAGTCAGATGGGGTTGAATAGAGGAACCAGGTTCCAGGTGATGTAAGGCACCATGGAAGTCTTTCAAGTTCGCGAATGAAGTATTGACTCATCAAGGAAAGATCATGAACGGATGTCGTACTCACTTCCTGTTGTGCATTGCATCGAGACAGTCGGACGTGAGTTTCGCAATCCAAGACGGCTCAGTTAAAACATTACCTGTTTATGTCAATTGTCAGCCAAATCCAATTAGACGGTAAAGCGTTGCATCAGAAAATAGTAAGAAGTGATCGTAACCATAAGCATTATGTCTTAAAGACTAATCGTGAACCATCATATGGGTCCGCAATAAATTATTGTTGAAAGATTGACAAACCTTTGTCCATGCATTTTCCATACCTTTCAATCTCAGAATTGCATCAACTCGCTTCAGGCTGATGTGGTATTTCTGAGTTAGCGCCCTTACACTGTTTTTGACGGGATCCCGCATAAATTCTTGATATATTTGTGTCCGAATGGCATCAGATAGCGGTGCAGGGGGGATAAAAGAAGGATTCATTGGAAATGGCTGGAGGGAATGTCAATTCGGACTCGTAGCACAACAAACGGAGACGAACTCAACTACTTCGCCCCCAAGCCAATTTCTAGACGAAGCGTATCGAAATTTGTCACCCGTTGCCCTTATGAATGCGTTATATGATTCCGGCTGCCCAGAATCTTCGCCAGCATCTTCGGCTTCGAATCTGACGTCGCGTGAATCAGCTGCCGTGGATTGCACAGACGATTCGGAAGCATGATCTGAGGAAGGTGGCTCTGGTGCGAGAGAAGAATTATGGCGTCTATAGAATATGCTTCGGGTAGTCGTCTGTGATGGTGGACGATGGCAAAAAACGGTTCGGGTTGCAGGCCACGTTCGGGCGAACATGAAAAAAAGATGCAGTGTGACATATGTTATAACGTGACAGCTATACATGGGGCGTTCTCGCATTGACCCTTCTCAGAGGGACAACCGCCCATGTTCTACGGCCTTTCGTTTTTCTGGATATCGTTCCTTCTGATTCCGCAATGGGTATACCCACCACCGCCACCTTCCTCCCTAGTTCAGGTGAGTCATCGACCTCTCCCTCTTCGCCCCTCTCTTCCTCCACAACTTCATTTTCCTTCAAGTCAATCTCCCCATCAAAAACCGCATCTGGTCTTGCTGGGTTCCCATGATCCCTTTCTTTGCTTTCAACTCCACTTATAGCTCCGGTCAACGCGTTTGTTAGTCCGGCGAACGGTGATACAATGGCTGTTGAGATAAATTCTGACGCATTATCAATAATTGTCCTTGGTTTACGAAGAGGAACGGATGTGAGCAAGTAGCGCTTATTCTTCCATGCTTCCGATCGGCGGTTCTCAGTTGGCGGATATGATGGATCACATTCGAATGTTACAATGATCTCTCCTGTCTGTTGAGAGTAAGAGAAGCACGGTAAAGGATGGGAATAAGCATTGGGATATGGGTATGACACTGGTCTCCTATGCCGTAAGACTAGTCGGCCATCTAATGTCTGTCATTGGGGAAGACATTTGTGAGTAGCGACGTGCATATCTACCTTGGACATCAATGGCATGGCCGGAGGACCTTGAGCACAAGACTCCAGAAGTATCGATATAGAACACCTGATCATGACGATAAAGCCATGCTGCGTTTGTAGTGACGAAAAAGACATGCATACCTGATTGTTCGTCTCAGGATCGCGCAGACCTGAAAGTATCAGCCTGTTGCGCCCGTACGATACTAGGGTGAACCATTCTTACTTTCAACGAGTGACTTTTCTTTCTCTGCCCACAACAGTATCTCGGTCCCATCTTCAATCGCATCACCCGATACGTCGAGCACCCGATCAGAGGCGGCTGACTTGATGATAAAGTATCCGGGGGGGAAGCCATGGGTCGAAATCATGTGGGATAAACTAAGGCTGTGTGTGAGAATGATACAAAGGGGTACAATAATCCTGCTCTACAAACATACAGTAAGTATCAATGCATAATGGGGCTTTAGTGTTGTGTCAGTTGTTGTCATCATCGTCATCACCATCATCAAAAGCGCCGGGAACGCGGTAGTTTGGACGTCGCTGCCTGGAACATTCTTCTCGTTCTAATCGTGTCTTCTCGTTCAAGTCTTCTAAAGCTCCCGGTCTCTTCGTCAACCCCTTCCACTCGTGCCTAGCGACAACGCTTCCACCATACCTATCCTCCCATCCTGCACTCATGAGAACCGGTTCCTTTTGTACAGTTCGTTAACAATTCAAAACTTTGCCTTTCACCAAGGGGACCTACCTGGGAATGCCAGCTTACATCACGCACGCAAACTCCGGTCCGCATGGTTCTACTAGTTCCTGGTTCTGGCCCTGATGGATCATATGTGATGGGCAGTGTTTTAGAGCGATCCAAGACTTGTACTATAGTGCCATCCAGTGACCAAATCTGTATACAAGTTAGAAAAATCTAGGGATTGTCATCTTAGAGATACGTACATGTATCCTGCCATCGGCAGAGCCAGAATAGAGGTATTGGCTACCTGTTGTCTCGGCTGGGCTGAAATGGCAGCGTATCAGAGTTTTCAGTACAGAGTGGCCACGATAAGTCATGACGCTACAATCCAGTGGGTGGGCCGAGTGACGAGGCTTGCGATACACGGGGTATCTGGGAACTCATATCACTTACGGTTATTCTAGTGGATCGCAAATCACATACCTATAATCAAAGTTGTGATTGCCATAGAAATCGCTCTTGACACTTTCATACTCCGTATTAGAGCGCATTTTGCGAAGATCCCATAAACGCATTGCTTGATCTTTTCCATTGGATATGACATATCGACCATCACCTTTGGCTGATACGTATGTCAGCCCCTCTGTGTGCCCAATCAGTACGCCGGATGGCTTAGGAGAGGATCTTAGGGAGCGTCTATCCCTGATACAGATGAATTACGGCAAGATAGAATAGAGATGGAACGTACCAGACTTTTAGAAAGGTATCGTCTGAAGCACTGATGAGTACGTTACCGGACGCAGTATCCGCCCAACAACAGCTGTTGATATCGTCTTCGTGTGCTTGGATCTTAACGCTGCGCTTATTTGCGATTAGATCATATACTGCGAATATTAACACCAGAGAGCGGTTGGTCAGGGATGCCTTATTCACCGAAGATATGACCAGCACCCCCAGCTATAATTTCTTTACCGTCAGCAGAAAACCGGCAACTCCAGATGCCAAATCCATCCCATGAGCCACGATCCCCAAACGGGATAGGAATTTGGGCTGTCGAGTCATCAGCGACAGGGGCCATGTACGCGGTTGGTGTCTAAATATGCAAAGTTTGCTTCAAAATGCATGGCCGTGTTAAGCATACTTACTATCGAAGAATAAATTAATCTAGATAAAGTTAGACACTGCACATTCTAAAAGCAACGAAGTAATACCTTTCGTTGTCGGGAGAGAGGTTTGCATCTGTGATCGTCCATCTTCCAGGATGGCCCTGAATGGACTTCTTGATCGGCAATTTCGTTGTAACACCAGGTCCGTCCGCTGGCCGTGAATGGGGAGGTCTAGTTGTATCGAAGACATGCAAGCGAAAATCTAAGAACCAATTAAGCAAGTATGCGGGACGGCGCATGTAATATTACCTTGCGAACAAGTATAATAGAATGACGAATCTGGAAATGTATGGTGAGAGGAGTTTTATTTGACTGAGAGGACTTGATATATACCGTCAGAGTATTGACCGGTATATACATTAGTTTCAAAATCTGCAACAGAGACACCATTCGTGTTCGGCGTAAGATTCTTCATTGGTTTGGTGTTGAGTTTGTGCTTATGATAGCTGGAGCGCACTTACATTTGTAATGTCCTCCTTATGGAAATTAATTGGTAGTTGTGCTGTTCTAGTAAGCAGACGTTTCGTAACATTTCGGTTGGGCATTGTAATCTGGTCCTTAGCAGAGACCCGCCCAAAGTCACCGCTGGCAAGTAGTTCGAGACCGGCCGGTTGAGGCTCTTTGTGTGGAGGATACCACTGCTGTGAACGGTGATCGCTCCCGTCATAATAATCCTCATCTTCGTCCTCGTCATCGTCAACAGAGCCGGTATAGCCTGACGGGCTCATGCTTTCCAAAAGCCGTGTCAAGTCCCTTGCAGATACTGTGGTCAAGTTGATCGACCGCTGCCCCAGAGGGCCGCCACCGGACTGCATAGAGAACAAACCTTCCACGAATCTGCTTAGAAATTTGACAACTGAGTATGATAAGGATACTGACTATTCAAAATAGGTAGTATGCCATTGCCGTTCAGCGACTCAGGTGCAGGTCGGTGGGGAGTAGTTGAGTTTTGGGATGGCTGACTGGCTTGCTCCTCGTCAGAGGATCCATAATCCCATTCAGTGGGCTGCATAGAGTTGGTGGAGGTCTGGCCTGGGAATGCTTGCACATCGCCGGCCGGCAGCGTGGGTCGGATCGCGGACGACATCTGTGGGAAACCAAACCTGGACAAACAACTATCACCATATTGCCTCTGTGAATATCCTGAAGTACCAGCATGGTGGAGCCGATACGAATAACCGCAGATGAGATAAACTGTCTTGTTTACGCATTTCTCATTGATTCTGGTACTCCAGTTTCAATATTTGCTGCTTTCAAAATCTGATGATGCACCGTCAGGCTTTACCCATTCAGGCTTTACTCTTCGTGCTGAAGCACAACTGGACCGCTCTCCGCTATTTCACAAACACATCATCCGCGGCCAGCTCGTCGAACTCCTGTGTAAAGCATTGCTGTATTTGGAAGTCGAACATCATTGGAAAAACAACCAAGTAACGCTAAACTGCACAGCAGAATTTTCCCTGCTGGACACCCACCAATGTTCTTCAGACGCCACTGCAAAAACTGTGTCCGTCCTGCCTTTATCTGTCACGCAGGAGCTACCCCCATATCAAGATAATGGTCAAATGGTGCCTGAAGTGGTCAATGCAAGGAAAGACTCGCCCATGACTGTGGACGAATCGGTGGAAAGGAGGGCAATGCCCGAGATCGAGGATATCCAACCCGACTCGTCTTCTGAGTGTAGGTGTAATTACTTGATTCACATTGTGCTACTAAGAAGCAAATATCAGCATACAAGTCAAAGAACCAAGATGTAGAATCAACATTGTCTCGGACTATGACTCCAGAATTAGTCCCGAAGAAACAAAAGCATAGAGATAGGCTACCACAAGCCGACGAGATGGTAACTTCTACTTCGGCGCTTACAATGCTTCAAGGACATGAAACTGAGGTATAGTCATCCTACACACGCATGACCTTTTGTCCACCCCACACCCAGGTTTTCGTTTGCGCCTGGAACCCTCGGAATCATTCAATACTCGCGAGTGGGTTAGTATGCGCTTCGTAAAGTGGCTTATTTCGGTCACCTGTCGTACACAGATCCAAAGATGCCGCAGTGAATATCTGGACTCTGCCCGATCCATCCAGTACACCGTCATCCTCCGCGACAGCCCCAGGCCCTCCTGCAAAGATGTACTACTTCTCGAAAACAGAATCTGCAGACCTGACTTCTCTACATTGGAGCTCGGACGGCCAATTGCTGGCCGTTGGATCATATGATTCAATCCTCCGCGTCTGCAAGACCAACGGAGAACTTTACTTTACTCACCATCAACATAATGTGAGTATACTTGTTATTACGCCTTTTATCCCTGTGCATTGATTGTCTGATTGAGAAGGGGCCCATTTTTGCCACACGATTCTCGATGTCAGGACAATGGCTCCTCACGGCAAGCTTGGACGGAACGACCTGTCTGTGGAACGTGGCCGAAAAGCGACTGCATCGACAATACCGCTGTCATTCTGGTGAGATCACGGACAACGGAGATTTTCATTTTTCTCATTTATGTCAGACTGTTGCCTGGACGTCGACTGGTTGAACGAAGGGATATTTGCGAGCTGCGGGGCAGATAATCTGATTTTTATAATGCAAGTTTCTGAAGAAGGATCGATCAAAACATTGGCGTGCGTAATATTCTTAGCTGTATTGACCAAGTCTTATTGAGCGGCCTAACGTAGAGGGCATGAGAACGAGATCAACGAAATTCGATGTAATTCAACTGGCACGCGCCTAGCATCATGTTCAGATGATAACACCGCGCGAATATGGAATATTGAAGACGTCACAAGCCCATCCGACTCAATACCCGGTTTGATGTCCTCTGATCATGTTGTCGTATTACGGGGACATAGTCACTCCGTCAATACTATTTCTTGGTGTCCAGACAGTTGGCATGGTACAAATCACATTGTTGCCACGTAAATCTTCTCTACGCCTACCTTGCTCAAGCTAATGCCACACTCTAGATCATCATTTGACGGAACAGCTCGACTTTGGGATTCTGTCACTGGTGATTGCCTCAAGATGTTTGCGGATCACCGGCGGCCGCTCTTTTCTCTAACATTCAGCCCGAGTGGAAAATGGCTGGCTACTGGGGGCGGTGATGGTTGGCTACACATTTATAATGTCCGGGTATGCTTTCACTTTATTATGGGCGAAGTTCTCTCAGTTTACAGAATAATTTTCAGTCACGATCGAAACAATGGTCATGGCATGCAGGTAATGAAAAGCCTGGGGTTTTTGAAATCGACTGGCAGGAGCATGGTGGTATCAGTCGCCTTGCGGTAGCGCTGGAGTCAAGACAAGTGGCGGTCATTGATGCGTTGGCGATTCCGTTGACGGAATGATCATTACCTGATTTGACTTAGTTGCATTGTGTTTATTAGTATGCTTGTTGCCGAAACAGTGACGTTATCCGCTCACCCCGAGCCATGTCTTCAGTAATTTTGTTGCCTCGCTTTACAGTTGCATCGCTGAGGCCATTTTCTGGCCCTACCGCCCACCTAGCACGTTCCTTCAAGCCCTTCAGCACTCTTCAGGCGCCGGTACCTCGCTGTTCCAACGGGTTTCCCTATGTGTTCAGAACGCACCCTTCGCTATTTCCGCGAATCGGAAGTAGGACTCTAATGACTGAAAGGCAGGTGATCCAAGATAGTCCACCGATATCATGGAAACGAATGGCCACCATTGCGGCTGGAGTTGCCGGTGCTGTGGTCGTCACCAATGCGGCGCTCAACAGAGATACAAGGGACGCCCTCTCCCCCGCCGAAAAGTCCCTTCTCAATGACACCTTCAAGTACACGGGAACTGGCCTCCTCATGGCTGCCTTGAGTGCAAAAGCGATGTTTCGATCGGGATTCGCTTTCAGAATTATGGCAGCTAATCCTTGTAAGTTTTTCCAAAGTCTTTTTGCTTACATTTCAAGCTTGACTCGGATATAAAAGGGTTGGTACTAGGCGTGGGCCTCGCTGGTAGTATTGGGACTATGATGGGTACCTATTTTACGCCACCGGAAAATACATTTCAGAAGCACACCTTTTGGCTGGTAAGAG
>KI546891.1:10844-44471 GCA_000497225.1 Amanita jacksonii TRTC168611
GTATCTCGTAAATAGGCGTTCAACTTGTGTCAAGCTGCCACACTCAGTCCTCTATTCTTCTTCAGTCCTGCCATCCTTAGTCGCGCCGCTTTGTATACCATTGGCACTGTGGGCGCGCTCTCGTACGTCGGCGCCACTGCAAGGCACGTCTCAGTATACATTTTTGGCTCGCAGGACGTTGAATGATATCCCAGGAATGACAAATATCTCTACCTTGGTGGTCCATTGTTGGCCGGCGTCACAGTTGTTGCTCTAAGTTCGTTGGCCCCGATGGTCCTTCCATTGGGAATGCGAGGTCTGGCTATCTCCGAAGCCATCTCTATCTATGGTGGTCTAGCAGTATTTTCCGGCTTCGTTCTCTATGAGTTCGTCAATGTCATATCTTTCATTGATGTCCTACTGACGGTCAGACAGCACCCAGAAAATCCTGGAACATGCCCGCATGGCCGAACATGGTCTCATTAAGCGGGATCCAGTCAATGAATCGATTAGCCTGGAGCTTGACATGATCAACATATTGTGAGCTATTGTGACTTGCCATTCGCTTTTGGATCTCATTATTGTAGCATTCGCCTCGTTCAAATCCTGGCCATGCAGGGAAATAATCGCAAGAAATGATAATAGCCCACTACTCTTTGTATTATAGCAATTGTTTTTCTATAATGTCCCAGGACCATAATCAGGATAGTTGGTCAAACAGCACCCGCCTTTCCTAAATTTTCTAGAATCTTCACAAATGTTCCAGGATCGATTATTTCCGTTCCGCCATAGGTAACCATTTTCCCTGCTCTGGCAGACCACTCCTCTAAATTGCCCAACTCCACATACCCGGCGCCGCCTACAACAAAAATAATGCCCTCAGCAAACGCCATTCGACGACCTCTGATTGTGCCGCTGGACCCTGGTGCGCCCGGTACACCAGCATGGGTGTGACGGGGAGCACGTGGATCAAGGAATAGGTACTCGTCTGTTTCCTGCAAAGATTGATTCGAAGCAGATGAGGAGTCCATTAGGGCCTCGGTAAGGCGGGTGACAGCCAGGAGTTTATTGGTTGGAAGAAAGTTTCGAACACCTGATATGAGGTTTTCCAAGCCACCTTCTTTGAGGCGGTCAGTTAGCTATTAAATATGATACTTTCATTGAGATGCCGGAATGAAATGGAGCGATTAGTTACCCTGTTTCCAAGTGCACTGAACCCTTTGAATAATTCTCCACCTTGACCACTTCCACCAAGTATAGGCGTCGCGCTGCCTGTGCCTGTTCCTGATCCGGTAGCCCCAAAGCCAGTTGCAATTGACATTCGTGATATTTCACGTGTGCGACGGACGTAGTCGAGGGCGGCGACCTCTACTCCACATGCCTTCAGTTCCTTTTCGAGTTCTGCAAAGTCGTCTTTGGATACTGCACTATCTGGAGCATTGAGGTAGTACACGATAGCAAGCCGTAATTTGTCTTCGGGTTTGTAATGTGTTCCGTCTGGTCTTGGACTGCGGATAATTTCCAGGATCGACGCTAAGGTCTAATGTTTCGTCAGACCAAGTTCACCACTTTCGTTGAGAGGGGTGACACCTGCTTATTAATCGACTCTTCTGTACCAAACAGCTCGTCTAATCCTCTTTGTTTGATTTGTTCCAACAGCGTCGTAGCGATATTCATATGGGTATCAAGTGTGGTCTTACGCGCAGTAAGTTCGGGAAGCTGCGTGATAGCTGTTTTTAGTTGGGCTGTATTTGCGGAAATATCTCTGATAGGTAGCCAAGCGCTCAATAGCTTTCACCATCGTACTTTTGAAAACTTACAGTTGCGATATATCATTCACGTCGCTTACGCCTGTACTGCGCGTAATCTCGGCCGCATCTTGCTTGTACTTGTTCAGTTCAGCGTCGATTTCCTCTGCCACTTGTGGGAATGGATGGGCAGCATTGCGTGCCCAAAAGAAGTCTTTTGAATCAAAATCATAAGAACGCTTCTGTTCTGAACCAGCGCCTTGCGGGACGACGACGCGATTGAGCTTGAAATGAAGGCAATCTGAGACTAGCGCCTGATACGTCCAACCATGGGACACCATTGAAGTAAGGTCGACATTTCGGTCCATGATCAGAAGAACTGGACTACTTCGTGACCACGCTCAGTTGAATAGTTTGGGGCCCACTTACGAGGTCGTTGGAGATTAGAAAGGCCTGATGCATCCGATGTGAATAGATTCGAGCCAGTCTGACCACGGGTTGCCATTACGATGGCATCGCGAACCTTCATGTCGAGCTTTTTGGCAACCATCTCTGCGGCGTTGCCTCTTGGAGCGCGAATGAATGGGACGTGGCCTAAAGTTAAATCAGATCAAAGTTACTTCTCATATAAAAGTATCATGACACACCCATAGTTGCGACCACGCTGAATAAGCCATTGGCTATCCGTTCTATCTCTTCTTCGATTTGCTGCTCCGTGGAAGAGGGGGAATTCAGGAGTGTATATGACATATGAGGAGCCGGCGTTGATGCGTCTGCGGATGGACTCGAGGATACATGCGGTATGGGAGGAAGCAACGAGAAAATAGATGGAGCAGGTGCGACGTATGATAAGTATTGGTCTAATACCTGTTATGACATGTCAGATCTCATAGCTATTCGCGTTCCAGGCCATCTACCTGTTCTATACAATCGCCAGTCCCGTCTTGGGCGACGGACGCAGCAAGCTCTTCGAGGAGGGCGCGGGGAAGAGGCTCAACAAAGTTGAGGTGAAAGGACTTGTAAAGTCCTTTCTTCATGTCTTCTGCTATTCGGCGAATGTTAGAGAGTGTCGGAGAGACAAAGTAGACCGCTGGAACGTCGGGCAAGGGTGGGCGGAGAGAGTGAAGCTGTCTGTCATCATGGGTAGTCAAACCATAGGAGTTGGGTGAAGCAAAGGTGAACGTACACATGCAGTGTCACGCCGACATCCCGCAGGTCTTGTACTCGCAACACAGTAGCAAGTACATCCTTCGTCCGCTGATCTAGCACAAGAACCTTCCAAACAGGTGGGCCCGGAATGATTTGTGATTTTGACGTTGAACCGGGTTTACTTATTATTGCAGCATCCTTCGGTGCGTCAACAGGGTTATTTAGGTTCAAGAGCGTGAGCAAAGCAGACGTTTGCGCCTGTTGTAAAGATAGCTGAGAGGCCGTCTATTGTATTCTGTGATATAAGTCAAGCATTTTCTAGGTAAAGGAAGCACGTACGGTTTTGGTCGTGCTAGACATTGAAAGCAGCAGCGACAATGTGTTGAGGCGATACCCCGGCACAGCCACTCATAATAATGCCAAATAATGGTGGGAATCGTTCCCTATCTTATCGCATCAGGCCCACGTGACCTGTCGAGTTTGGAAACACGACGCGGTCGATCTTTTCTTGGACGAAACGTCGAAAGTCACAATCTAAGTGACAACGTGGGTTCCACGGCCAAGGGATAGTACTCGGCTTTCTGTATTGTAGTTAGATCTCCAACAGTACTGAGGACCATGCTGATGCCCCATTATCACTATTAAGCCATCGGGATGGTCAGGCGTGTATCATTACTAAATTAGGAAACTGCGTAATGTTCAACACAACGTGTGAATGAACGTCCCAACGAATCACCGCGCCCATCGAGGGCCTTATGAACTTTCCGAAGCAGCTCAGAGGTACTGACAACTGTAACAATAACTTTGGGGTACTTAGCCCCGCCGCTCCATGTCTAATGCAACTACAAGATGCCGTCTCCCACGATATACCCAGTGAAGATTCACTCACGAACTTGATACCAGCCAAGACCAGTACAACAAGTTTTATAGCCTCACATCCTCTACCACAACCACACATAGCGGCCACAGAACGGCCACGTCTACTTACCAGAACTTTATTACCACCTGTATACCAAATTTCCAACGCTACCCCGTCATGCATCGGACACCAGCTGGATTCATCTGCAGATGGTCTCATTGTCATCGCTGCCTTCTCATGCTTCATTGGTATCTTCATATGGGTATGAGCCTCCTACACTCGTGGTTCACTGCACTTATTGCGTTGCTTCCAGTCGATTTTCTCTGTCATCAGGCCTCATTTTAGATCAATTTATGCACTGCGAGAGTGGTTCGTCCATCCGGAGTGAGTGAATCTATTGTTTGCGTCTTTAGAAACTAATGCGAGCTTCAAGCTTGCGGCCCAAGTCGCTTTCGCCATCATTTCTCGCATTTCTACGACCCAATGTTCCTCTATATCCAAAGCTTCAGTCTGAACCTTTCCGGACTGGCCATTCTATAGCGGAGGACACCAAACTTTTCCCTTCCGACGAACAACTTTCGCAACGATTCCTATGGGTCGCTTTCGTTGTCACGTCATATTGGTCGGTGGTCGGTCTCGGGGGCGCATTACCAATTTACATCATCAACATACCCTGCGCTCTTGCCAAGCTTACAGGCACCTATGGAGGTTCTGCCTCTATCTTGCTAGAGCTGAGCATTCTTCGCCTGTTGCGGGTGTTTGACGTTGCTCATATCCCAACTCACAACCTCATTTCACTTGGCGACGATGCCATCTATGACCCCCAGCATGTTCGCATCCGCCTTATTGTGGTAACTGCCATAGCCTTGGGCATAGGACTACTCCCGATAATCTACCTCTTATTGAAAGAGTTCAACAAGTTAGTTGAGTATCACAGAAGGTGGATTGAAGTGAAATGTCAAGGAAATGAATTGGGTTGGCTCAGCGCCTCTGTCGCCCCTGGATTTGTTGGCTGGAGAGAACAGCGAATCAAAAAGTTCATTATATCTTCTGGCCTAAGTTCAACTTTGGATGCCACCGAACAGGGTAACGGTATCCAATCTAAACGGAGACGCGGGAGCAGAAGGCGTCGGCTACATGGAAATCTTAGTTACGTCGAGGACGCCAACCTGGAAGTTGACATACAAATGTTATTTTCTGTCGGGTTGAGTATCATCTCCCTAACATAACCTGCACTGACTGATGATAATTTAGCGACACATACCATCTGGCAAGATTGATAGACGACCGTGATGCCATCCTAGAAAACCTCGAAATTGCCGAAAGCAAATACATAAAGTCGTTCCGTATTACTACACCTGATCCCTCCGTCCTTGACTTCGAGCTTTCTGTTCCACCTCCAAATCCTAATCGACCCTACATTAGCTTACCACGTCCCCTAGGAACCCAGAGGCGAGTAAGTACAGCCTGCCGTTCAACAACGATATTTATTAAAGTATTGATTTAGCACCCGCAGGGTCGCCGTGCCCTTAATCGAGCGTTAGCTTCGTCCTCTCTCAACCTGACATCCTTTGTTGCGCCTTCACAGTATTACAAACTGCGGCATATACATGCTATCAGTGCTCGCTTTACAGAGTCGGGAGCGAGCGAGAAAGGAAAAACCACACCTCGTCACCGCGCCCCTGAACCTAACCTCTCTGATGCATTCAATTCCCGGATCGTTGGTAGCAAATTCTTCGAAGTCAACCGCGATTCCGGTATAAGAGGCCACATTCCCTTGGGAAGTCCTCTGACCGTTGACGAAACCGGGCAATTAGTACCTTCTGCAACGCCCGATGATTATTCGAACGCGATACCCGATCCTAGATTGTATGGCCCAAATTACATCCCCGAGACAGCCTCCTGGGATGATCGCGTTGCCCACCAATTGGGCCTTCAGAGGGAAAGCTACGCAGGTGTGACGACGGAGACGGACGGAAACGAAGATGGTTGGGTGGATATTGCGAGAACGGCGCACGTTAATTTCGGCGATGACTACTATCGAGAATCACAGCAGTCTCATGCTGGCCCATCATTATCGGAAGGTCCTCCAAGACAGCTGAGGTCTCACAAAAAGCTACCTCCACTACCTTTGCAACCGGACTCACGAAGGGAAACTTTCCCACTCAGACAACAGGAAGGATCAGAACCAGTGACACCCCCTCATATGCGCCTCCAACCTACACAGCCCTTCGTGCGCCCTCTGGAAGGAATAAGCTTCAACAAACTTGGCGAGGTGTACGCAGATATCACTCACTGGCGATCCCATCTCAAAGCGATCAACGCTGAGATCGAGGAGCTGCAGAGAGATTCTTACAATGACATTGCTGATGGAGCGAGGGTCAAGGGTTGGCTTTTAGTTGGAAGGGGTCTTAAGCATATCCCCAATGTGGACTTGGTTGAGGGGCGAGCCAAAGAGGACATACGATGGGATGTACTGCAAAACGAGCCATCTACTATAGATGCAGTGGTTCTCTGGGGATTAATAGGAATTATTCTTGTCCTCCTTGCCCTCGGACGTGAGTGTTCCATCATTCTCATCTGGAAATTGACCTTATTTCATTTTCAATTAGTCACGGCGGCTTCGGGTCTATCACTAGCAACAGCGCCCGACGTTGCTCACTTCATCTTATTTTTGAACCCTTTGCTGCAATCTAACAAGTTCGCCTCGGGTGTTGCCACTGTTCTTGCGCCCGTTGCCGCTGTGGTCGTATTTGGGTTTATTGCCCTCGCTACTGTCGATTGCAAGTGGTCCACCTTACACTACTGGTTAATCAGAATACTTATAGATATCCCCTTCCTTTAGGGGCAATCATTGTTTATGGCTATAGCAGCATTTCAGCTGCTCAACTCCTTTTTTTGAAGATTACATCCTATCTATCTATGATGGTCGTCGCCTGGCTGACGGTTGCCAGTGCTCTTATATTCTCTATCCAAGCCTTTGATATTGACTCTGCCAAAGCTATATCCATGGCCAATGGGTCGATTTCCGCCAGCGTTCTGATCCTGGCCATCGTGGCCAGTTTGGCTATCATTTCTCCCGGTCTTCTCTTACTACAGCCGATACATGTCTGGCGGGTTATCCGAGCAAAACGAGATTGCATCACCCCCAGGCAAAAATTCCGAGGTACGCGCTCTGTAGCATATGATATGTACTTCCTGATACCTTGCAGCGTTCCGTCCACTTACGTATAATCCATCATTTGCACTTGGGGCTTGCATTTTTGCTTTGGTCTCTGCGTCAACTTTCTGGTTAATACTACCATTAATCGCCCCGGTAGCGGCAATTTTAATACTACTTACATTAATCGGTGAGCAAACCCGCCTTGTTTAGTCAGGACTCACCGTCACACATAAACTAGCACATCGTTACCTCATTGGTTACGTGTATGCTCGAACGCGCTCACAAACAGGTGGCTTGTACCAGATCTGGCTGCTGAAGCGACTTGGATCTAGCTTGTCTTTTCAACCTGTCCTTCTGGGTCTCATTTTCTTAAGCAGACGATTATGGATCGAAGGCGGTGTAATGCTTGGATCTGCTTTAGTACTCGCTCTGTTGGTGGAGGTTTACGCCAATTGGAAGATGATGCCGCCAGCGACGAGTTCCCTTAGTGCTATTACCCAAGATTCCATAATCAAATTCTCCGAAGCTGCCGCTGATATGAACAAGGCCTACTTGGATGGACAGGATACAATTGGCGACGCCAGCGGGCGTGGTACCGGGGTGCGAGGATCCATGGCTTCGGTGTTGGATATGATGAGTATAACGTTGGCCGTAACTCCAGCCCAGTTTCAAGGGCCTGTCCCCATTCGTAAGTATTTCAGCCATGCCTAAGCCAACTGCTGATCGGAAATCAGGAACGGAGACTATTGATGACCTAACGGCCACCGAGACAGCAGCGAGGACGCATCCAGATGCACCACCTCACCTCCCACCATTGTCGTTTACGGAGCATGCAGATGATACGGCAGGTGTATTATATGCTCCTGAGTTAATCGCACCGCCTCCTATCATCTGGCTGCCCAACGATTCAGCTGGTGTGGCGCGGTCTGAAGCAGCGGACCTACGAAAATATCACGAGCTCCGCGCCACGATAGACGTCTGCGAGCCGACTGCACGATATCGCAAAGGATCGTCATACAGCCACCGTTGACCGGTGGCTCGGACCAGTCTGTATGTATTTTGGTAACATAGGCGCTATTTTGGACAAGTTGTATTCTTGGTACTAGTGTTTGGACTTGGACGTATCGATAATATGGACTGGCTGCACGTGAACAAAGTGTTAAGCTAGTAGGATGTCACTTCCACCTACAATCGATGCTATTACGATTTCCAAGGTGTCGATCAGCTGCGCTTACCGAGTGGGCCAGATGGCTGATGTGTATTCTTTCCTGCAGGCTGGGGACGTCGATGTAATTGAAAAGACAACGCGACCTTTTCCTAACATTAAACCCACCGATATCGTGATCAGAGTCTGTAGCTCTTGCACCCAAAATCCCTGATGACGTAGCGTGAAATAGGTCGAACACGCGGGCGTCAACTTTATCGATACCTATCACAGGTAAGCGCTCCCACATCGCCTGGCCCCGTTGGCTGAATACCATTCCCGCAGGAGCGGAATATATGCTGTTCCTCTTCCTACCCAGATAGGATCCGAGGCGGCTGGAATCGTCGTTGCTCTGCCCACCGATGAGAATGTTCTAAACGACGAAACATACAAGAAAAACGGCTTTCACATTGGTGGAAAGGTTGCAACAGTGAGCGTGCATCGTGCAAATAAGGCTCTGATACATTTATTGACAAAGGCCGGGCATAGCACTCCTTCGGTGTACATGCGACCCACATCAGCGTCCCTTGGAAGGTAGTCTATCCGATACCCGAGTCCATCTCGACAGAGACCGCAGCTGCAAGTCTAATGCAAGGGTTGACAGCTGTAACGTTCACCGAGGAAGCTTATAGCATCAAGGAGGGTGATGTTATTTTTATTCACACAGTTGCCGGTGGTCTTGGACTTCTGCTTTGCCAATTGGCAAAACTAAAAGGAGCTACTGTCATTGGTACTACGTCAAGCGAGGAGAAGAAACAGCTTGCGAAAGTAAATGGGGCCGACCACGTCATACTCTATCGTGAGGAAGACACCGTGAATAGAGTGTTGGAATTCACAAATGGGGAGGGTGTTCACGCAGTGTATGATGGAGTAGGAAAGGACACGTAAGAGAATATCTGCAGCTCGAACGTTCATCCGCTGACACTCACATATGACTAGCTTTGATAACAACTTCAAACTTATCAGGCGTAAGGGAACTATTGTCTCACTGGGAAATGCATCCGGGGCAGTTCCACCCTTCCCTCCTCTTAAATTAGGGGAGAAGAACGTTAAATTGATTCGCCCCGTGTAAGTGTAAATCCGTTTAGCGGTGGAATGATTGATTATTAATTTCGCCGTCAGAATGGGCAATTATGTATATACACCAGAGGAGGCGCACTACTACGGCGCAAAGACTTTTGACTTGATTTCTAAAGGCCTGCTAAAGATAAACGCGATCAAAAATTATCCCTTCTCTGCGGAAGGCGCTCAGCAAGCACACCGAGATTTGGCGGGGGGAAAGACAGTTGGGAAGTTGGTCATCAAGATAGCTTGAGAGGCCTGGCATATGTAACCAAGAATCATGTATTTCTCACTGCTTAAGTCCTCTACAGTCGGCATCAAGAATGCGAATACCGTTCTTAACTAACCGTCTCGCCCATTCTCGCATCTCACCTTGAACCCCAGCATTTTGAGCATGAGAAGAGATTCCTTCACGTAACCACCTCACGTCTCGCATCCTTATCAACCTAAGCCGGGGCAGGTTTGGGAGAATCCCTTGCAGTACTCTCCAGAACTCTTGATCAGGACGGGGGATGGTCAGGATTTCAAGGGGGTGAGATTGGTTCAGAATCAGTGCTGGCAACGGTCTTTCCAGTGAAAGGTGGCGCAGGTCTGGGCAGGTGTGCAGGAGTGTACGCGGAGATGGACGGAGGCGGGTTGGCCACGCTTTCAGGGTAACAAGGTTGAGGGAGCGTAAATGTTCTCCGTGTACTTCGATAAGCCGTGATGTCAAGGAAGCTGGGTAGGCAAGATCGTCGTACGGCGTGATAGTGAGTTTTCTCAGAGAACGGAATGGAGAATTAAGTAAAGCAAGTAACAAAGGGGACGAGTGCATAGAGAGAATGCAGAGGGTATGCAATCTAGGGAGGTCGAGGGGCGAGAATGATTCTGGGAGAACGGGGACATCCTCAGTCGATGAATGGAGAGCAGGCGGGCCTCCTTGATCAACTATCCCTAAAACCTCTAGCTCTGTACAACGCCGAAGCATCCTCACAAGGACGTCATCATCCACCATGCGAGAGGGCGGTGGGAGGTAACTCAAGCCTTCAAGCGAGCGGAGGTTCTCGATGCCGTCCTTGTCCGCAAGAGCGCTCAACGCTCGGCGGCTAATGAGGAAGGATGGATTGATGGAAAGATGGGCCAACAACGGCACTAAAGGGAATAGGTTGGTTAGTAGAGAATCAAGCAGTAAGGCTTTATCCTGTCCAGTAAACTTGATTTTTGAGAGATCAAGTGAGTGAACCCAACGACCAGGGGCTGAGTAGGGAATGCGCCGCAGAGAATCCCATTTTTGATCAGCAGCATACAAGAGCTTGTAGAATTGCTCAAGGGCCGTGATTCCGGAGAGATGGACCCTGGAATAGTATAGAGGCGAAGCAAGCTCCTGCCACGGCCGGTGAGTTGTGTAGTTTTCAAGTGTCACCCTCGCCGCCGACTAACCTTGAAAAATTTGCATACGGCTAGCAACGACCGGGCAAGCTTATTCCCTTCGTCATCAAGCAGGGCCAAGTAGAAAATGTGGTACCAAATCTCTGCAGGCAGTGGCTTTGTTTGCTGTGTTGGAGGTAGAAGTGGCAAGAGCAGTAGCCGCCCCGACAAACGTTCATAAGGCCTAGGCCGCAGAAGAATATTATCCAAGCTCATTTAGGGGAGGGGCGGGGGTCTTTACGAACAATAGTACCCTTTTCTAAGTATATAAGTACCCCAGTCCCAGCCTCATAAGCTCGTGCTGATGGCAGGGTTGTATCATCCCAGGCAGACTAATTAAAACCGCATTGGTCGGTATTATCATGAGGCGTTACCTAGAATATCACCCATTTCTTCCATAAATTTCTCGTAATCATCCTTTTTCTTATTCGCCGCAGTCTTGGCGCCGGAAGGGGGCGGTGGACCGAACTGGTCCTTCAACCTACTCACGAGGTCAGGTGGTGCGGGCTTGGGTTCTCGAACTTCTTCCTCGCCAGGTCCAGTGAGTGCTGGAGCGGCATCAATTTTTGTCGAAGGAGGTGCCGGTACTGTCGGGCGCTTTCTTTTTAAGGCTGCGGGAACAAAGGACGTCGCTTCTTTCTTCAAATCACGTAATTCTGGCTCAGCAGAGATGGTAGCGGCGGCGACGGCAGCAGCAGCAGCAGCAGGTGTAGATATTGTTGTCACTGGTTTTGGGGGTAAAGAAGGGTGGGAGGGTAGCGGAGTACGGCTTGCGCGATGGGCTTGATACGTTGTATGTGGTACCGAGGATAGCGGGTCCTGTATCGATGAGGTCGACTGGTTACGGCGTGGAAAAAAACCTGGTGGTGGTGGTGCTAGTGGAAGCAGCGTCGAGGCGCCTGTCGGAGGAAAGTTCGGAAAGCCGTGAGGATATCCGGGAGGTGGTAAGCCTGGAACTGGCGCCATGTAGGGGTGTATAATAGCAGGAAGCCCTGGCGGGGGTGGCGGCGGCGGCGGTACGAGGGGCAGTCCTGAAGCTGCTAGCTGTGGCAGCGGTGGTGGTAGGGGAGGCACAAAAGAATCTAAAAGCGCAGTAAGAGAATGTAAAAAGTCGAACAAGTAGAAGCCATCGCACCCTGTCCTGGCGGTGGTCCATCCGGCATCGGTATATCCTCGTCACTGTGAATAAGTTCTTCATTCGGGCCAGGCGGGGGTCCTTCAGGCATAGTGACATCATCTGGATGGTCGCGTGGTGAGTTGGGAATGGGAGGGAAAGACGAACCGACGTTACCTTCACCTTCGTCCCGGTCGGAGTCAATTTCGCCGGGTAATAGAGCTACGGAACGGATGAGGAGGCGATGGATATAGACAGAACGATCCAACATACGTCGTTCCACGTAGGGCATACCAGGCGGTGGGACGCCATACGGATTCATAACAGGATGGTAATAGATACTTCTCTCCGGATGACGAGGGAGTCCCTTCTTGTTGAAAACATTTCTCTGCTCTGGTACGATCTTTTCCCTAGCTTTCTCCTCCTCTGTCTTTTTCCTTCTGTAGACAAGATGCTTTTGGTCTGGATGCTCTTTCACATAGTCCTCTTTCTTTTTGCTTATCTTCTCGAGCTCGGATTTGAGCTCTGCAAGTTGGGACTTGTCCGCAGCGGAAGGATTCGATGCTTCTTCGAGTGTCTTGATCTGATCCTCAAGTTCTGCACCGGTAATCAGACAAGTATCGGTGCGTTACAGAGAACACACGGCACCTGTAGTATCTTTCTTCACGAAGGCAAGGTCGCGCGCCTTTTGCCGCCCAGCCTTGTTCTACTGCGATGTCAAAGTCAAATGCGGGCAAAAGGCAAGACCAAAGCTGCGTGCCTTTTTGAGCTCTTTCTTTCTTTGTGCCTTGCCTACAGGTAATAGTAAGTCAAGTGAAAAAAGACATTTGGTGTACAGAAAACACACGGTAGGCATCTGCAGGATTGAGATTTTTTCCTTTGGTCATTCGCGACGAAAAGGGAAGGCAAGACGCACGTGGGCCTGTGACGTTGAGTCATGAGATAAAAGCCCGAAAGCCATCCAAGCATTTCTTTGTGGTTGAGGCGGGCCCCTTACCAGGGAGGCTCACCACCATTTCTCCCCGCATCCTTCAACAACCAACCTTTTCTCTCTCATGTCATCTATACCTTCGTCGCTCGCTCCTAGTACTCCCAACCGCGTTTCAAAGATGGCCTCCAATCAAGATCTGGACTTGAACCAGCTTCTTAATTTCACTCTGCCTCCAAGACAGACTCGTCCTCTTACAAGCTTACCAAGGAGGAGCAGGAAGACGGGAAATGTTCAAGGTGTTTGGAATAAAGAGCGTTAGTGCTATCGTACCCCGGTTCGCTCCAGGGACTCATCTGACATATATATATATATGTAGGGTTTGTGAATGCACAGTACAGATTCGTCGTAAACCCAAGCGGTGACTATACAGTCCATTTCGCAGATCCAGACATGCACGTATTCAAATTACGCTGAATGAAGGTGTATTTATTACGCATCTGCAGTTACTTCCAATGGCATGAAATCATGCAAATAATCATCCCCCGTTCGTCTGCTCTTGCGCACGCCGCAGCCAGAGGAGATACGTCTAGCCACGGAGAAGGACTAACAACATGCCCAATTTGCCTTTCACCTCCCACAGCCCCTCGTATGACCAAATGCGGTCATGTAAGTGTCAGCAGCCTCGACCATACATTCTTTAAACCACTTTGACAGGTTTTTTGCTTTGCCTGCATGCTCCAGTATCTCGGCATGAGGGAAAACAAATGGGCTCAATGTCCTATTTGCTTTGACTCCGTGAGCGAAAAGCACCTCAAGGCTGTCAAATGGTTCGATACTCCAGTCGCACAGGAAGGCGAGGTAGATTCCCAGCCGCGGGCATCCAGTTCGAATTCAGCCCTGACAAGCACAGATGAGTGTGCCGTGACTGCTCCAAAGACAGGGTCCCTATTGCGCATGAGACTTATGCAACGACCGCAGATTACAACACTCGCTCTGCCACGATCGCATACTTGGCCATCCGACCTTATCCCTCCGCATCAAGCGCCATTTCATTTTCTTCCTGATGTTTTCGCCTTCTCCAAATTTATGCTTGCGACTCCTGCTTACTTGACTGCCGATCTCTTGAAAGATCTAGATGATTTAGCTGCCGAGCGCCGCCTCTTGGCAGGGATGAATGATACACTGGCCATTTCGTTTATTGAGGGCGCTGAAGAGAAAATCAGGCATGAGATTGCGAAAGTCGCCGCTCTGGATACTCCTCAGCTACAGGAGCGCGCACAGAAGGCGATGCGTGACTTGCGCGAAATTGAAGAACGCTTCTCCGTTCGCCCAGCGGTACCTCATACATTAGATGAAATCCCAACGGAGTTTATTGCTTCCAAGGCGCAAGGGTTTGGTACTGCAGCCCGCTCTTCACCTCGGAGTGGGACGCCAACTCCCTCGCCCCAGGTTCGCAACATGCCCAAACAGAGGAAGAACCTCAATCCTCCTCCCCCGTCCACAAATACCTATTTCTTTTATCAGGCAGCATCTGGCCTTCCCGTCTTTCTGCATCCTCTTGATATCAAGATTTTGCTATCCCATTTCAGCACTTACTCCTCTTTTCCGGAAAGCATCTCTGTAAGAGTTGGAGCCTATTCGGAGGGAACTGTGAACGACGACCTTCGGAAGCGGTGCAAGTACCTTGCCCACATGCCTGAGGGTACTGATGTCGTGTTTATTGAGGCGGATGTTTCGGGCGTCGTAGGTCCAGAAGGCACGAAGAGCTTCGAGGCGGCCCTCAAGATGCGTACAGCGCGGCGCAAAGGCAAAGGGAAAAGGGACGACCGTGCAAAAGTGCGTGCGGAGGAGAGGGTGCGAGAAAAGGAGAGGATGAATGCTACCTGGAATGCTGGGGCCCCTGTTCGGGTTGCAGTTCCAAATGATCCGTTTGCCGGTGCTGTTTTTACTGAAGCTGAGAGTTCAAGGGAACATTTTCCACCTGCGGGCCAGAACCAACTCGGCCCGCAGCAAGTGCCTCCAACACAGCCAACGGGAGCTTGGGGTTCCCGAAGTTTTGCTTCAGCATTGCACACGCCACCATCGCAAACGGCTGCTTCACAGAACAGCCGTGCTACAAACCAGAGACAGGACGAGGATCTCTGGGATGACTTTGCCTGGAATGAGTTAGAACGGAGCCTGAATTCGAGGAAGAAGAGGTCAGCGAAACTCGTTCTCAACAGTGGAGGAGCTGGCCGACGGCGCTGATATCCCACTGCATCTTTGTTCCGATGGCGATGTATTATTCTACTCTATAGCCATACACCTGTTTTATCAACAGTTACAAGCACGTATATAAGGTAGTAACAAAGTCAGTGAGAAGACATGTGTTGCAGGAAGTTCACTCGCTTTAACAGGAGAAGGAGCGTTGACAGAAAAACAAGGGAAGAATACAAACGAGGGTGAAGGAAGATGGATGATTCCGATAGAAGCCTCCTGAAATATCCTTGATAAAATGATCATAATCCTAACAAAAACACAAGATAGAAGTCGGGTTGTATAGGAGAGGCTGTTAGATGATCTGGAGATAATTTGAAGGAGCAACTTGACGACAATGATGGTGAGAACAATGGGGCGGCACACAGTACTAACACTTACTTCCTGCCTTGCCATCAGGCTTCTTCGCCTGCCACCATTTTCCTTGTTTGTCAAGGATATCGAGGATGTCGCCTTTTGAGAAAGACAATTCAGATGGATCGTCAGGGGATGCGGTATCTTGAAACAAGTTTAAGGATTGATAACAGGGAAAAATGTAGTGGTAGACATACACGCATAAAGGGCTTTGGCTTTGTACAGATAAGCATCCGGCTGCGTGGGGGGCTCATTTCCCGATACAGCGGAAGTATTGCCTGCTCCGGGGACCGTTGCCAAAGGCGATATTGGCCTATTGTTAATGGTGTCACCCCCAGATGATTCAACATTCTGTGCGCTTCCCGCAGCAATACTCCTGTTCGCGACGGTGTTGTCGTTCAGACTTCCTGCGCCGACAAAGCTGTGTTGACTCCTGACATCCCCTATTTTGGTGTCATATGGCATGTCTTGGGAACCGATGCCGGAGCCATAGTTGTTGACATAGCCATTGCCGGGTGTCATATTGTGCATGGTTGTCTGAGTCCTTCGCCTCCTCCGCCCAGGGGGAGTAAGACCACCAGTGCCCAGCGAATTGAAAAGATGGAGAGCGAGTGAATCTTCCTCGGAGGTGAAGTAAAGCACCCAGAGGATGTTGACAAAAGCCAGCACAAGCCAGCCGGCAGACATAGCATTGAGAGCAGCGGAGTTGGCAAAGATTCCTGCATTGACACCTTCGACTGCGAAAACGACAGCAATCGCACCGAACACAGCTATCTGGAAGCGATGCATGGCGATGGAGTCGCTTGCGAGAGTATAGAGAACACCGATGATGAGGAAAAGCTGGAGAAAGATGGAAAACCACAGAACACCGACGGCGCCATGGCCACCTTTGTTGACGCTGTGAGATGAGACGAGGTATATGAAGATAACACGTACCTCTGGCGGTAGTTATTATCTGTCCGATGAAGGCTATAAACCAACCAAGCTAGGGACATGAACTCATTAAAGAGTCAAACAGGACCGATAAACGACGTACGACGCTGAGAATAGAGGTGAATAGGAAGAGATAATGAGTCAGGATGGGGGTAAAATCGAGAGATTCACTACCACGAGGAGGCATGGTGAATGGGGAGAAAGAACAGAGGAAAGTACAAAACAAGGTTCACACGCGATTCCACTCCAATGCAACAAGTCCTCGCCTCACCCCCTTAACTGTCTTGTACTCCTCCACCCTCTTACTTATTTCAAATCCATTCTTTTCAAATACTCTAATGCTGCCCTTATTTTCTGGGAACGCTGTTATCACAATCTTGTGACAATTCATCCGGGGGATTGCCCAGTCCTGCAGGAGTGTTCCGACCGCATCCGTCATAATTCCTCTCCCGTGGTAACCCGCAACCAGAAAATCTGTTGTCAACTACATCATCCCGCCTCCTGACAACGAATGTAAGTATACCCACCTCCAACGCTCCAAACGATCTCAGGGTCGCCGACTGTCCGCCTGTTATTTTCCTCCTCAAACCGCGCTTTGGCGTCCCAGTCAACTCCATTTGGCCCCATTATCTCTCCGTAACAGCACCGAAGTATACCAATGTCACCTATGAAGAGCTCGCTGCTATCATCCCTGATTTCCCTCAGAAACCTAACTGGGCAGCCACCTATAAAGGCCACTTTTGGATCACCTTGTGCTAATTCAAGCTCCCCAAGTAACGAGTCAGACTTGTGCTTGACAATCGAAATCCACTTTTCTCCGTCCTCTGTTTCATACGGATTCATTCTGATTGCTGCATCCGAAATCAAGAGCTATTCCCACCTAGGCTATATGGATAAGGTGTGCTACCCAACCAGATACACACCTTCTCATCGTTCATCGGTTGAAGTAAATCGGCGACATCCTCAGTTCTTGGAGGGGTTAAGATGATATTCTTGTGTTTACGGAGCCGCAGGAATGGCTCCCCGGTGACTGGGTTGATCTCCAGCGGGTACAGCTGGGGGTTAGTCATTATTATTCACATTACGTTAGATCCGTGCACTACTTATAGGAAATTCTGACTGAACGGAGCCGCTGAGGCTGAGTCACGTGGAGCCTGCCCTAAATTGATATTGATAAGACGAGTAAAACTTCGAAACCTTATCCGTCCAACAATCAACACTACTTGTCTGTTAAAACCAATCTTTTTGCCGGGGTTCTCCATCTTACTATTTCTTTTACCCCTTGCATACTCTAGACAACATGGTGTAAGTCTCTTTTTTTCACATCGAGTTGCTCATCTAATCGTTCGTTATCCAGCAACTTCACAGTAGGTACGAGATTTGAAAGGGACCTTTCTTTCTAGATCGGCGGGCTGAAATGTGTCACCTCTGAAGACCAGATTCGTGCCCTGATGGACAAGCCCACGAACATCCGTAACATGAGTGTCATAGCTCATGGTGGGTTTTATCTCATCTTAACCCCTTTCCCTGCACATCTTATCGTCGTCATAGTTGATCACGGAAAATCGACCCTTACGGACTCCTTGGTCTCAAAAGCCGGTATCATCGCCGCGGCAAAAGCTGGCGAAGTCCGCTTTACTGATACTCGTCAGGATGAAAAGGATCGAGGTATTACCATCAAATCAACGGCTATATCCATGTATTTCGAGGTGGACAAGGACGAAATATCTGCCATCAAGCAAAAGACTGAGGGTTGGCATCTTACCTCATCAACCACGTTTTTGCAATAGCTAATTTATCAAACATAGGGCGTGAATTTTTGATTAACCTTATCGATTCCCCAGGACACGTCGACTTTTCGTCTGAAGTCACGGCCGCCCTCCGTGTGACGGATGGTGCCCTCGTCGTCGTCGATTGCGTTGAGGGTGTCTGCGTTCAAACAGAAACAGTCCTTCGCCAAGCCCTGACAGAACGTATCAAACCTGTTGTCATCATCAACAAAGTTGATCGTGCTCTGCTTGAGCTCCAAGTCGACAAGGAGTCCCTGTATCAGTCTTTCCTACGAACTATTGAGAGTGTCAATGTCATTGTGTCAACTTACCACGATGTTGCTCTTGGAGATGTCCAGGTCTACCCTGACAAAGGTACTGTTGCCTTCGGCTCCGGTCTTCATGGATGGGCTTTCTCCCTTCGCCAATTTGCGGCGCGCTATGCCAAGAAGTTCGGAGTGGACAAGGAAAAGATGATGGCCAAGCTTTGGGGCGACAACTTTTTCAACCCTGCAACCCGCAAGTGGACTACTAGCGCTACCTCGGCTGACGGCAAGCCTCTTGAACGTGCATTCAACCAGTTTGTGCTAGACCCCATATTCAAGATCTTTGATTCCGTAATGAACTTTAAAAAAGATGCCGTTACTTCGATGTTAGAGAAGCTAGATGTCAAGTTGGCCCAGGACGAACGGGACCTGGAGGGGAAGGCACTTCTCAAAGTCGTTATGCGTAAATTTTTGCCTGCAGGAGACTCACTTTTGGAGATGATTGTCATCAACCTCCCTTCGCCCGCTACTGCCCAGCGGTATCGTGTAGAGACCCTTTATGAGGGCCCAATGGACGACGAATCTGCAATTGGTGTTCGTGATTGCGACCCCAACGGCCCTCTCGTCCTCTACGTCTCCAAGATGGTACCCACATCAGATAAAGGACGTTTCTACGCATTCGGTCGTGTCTTCTCCGGTACAGTCCGCTCTGGGCCCAAGGTCCGTATCCAAGGGCCCAACTACATTCCCGGAAAGAAGGATGACCTTTTCGTCAAATCCATCCAACGCACGGTGCTCATGATGGGCAGGTATGTCGAACCTATCGAAGACTGCCCTTCAGGCAACATAGTCGGTCTCGTTGGTATTGACCAGTTCCTGCTCAAGAGCGGAACGCTGACGACATCTGAAACTGCTCACAACATGAGGGTTATGAGGTTCTCCGTGTCTCCTGTCGTCCAAGTCGCCGTCGAAGTCAAGAACGCCGCTGACTTGCCTAAACTCGTCGAAGGCTTGAAGCGCTTGTCAAAGTCAGACCCTTGCGTCCAAGCATGGATCAATGAAACTGGAGAGCATATTGTCGCCGGTGCTGGTGAGCTCCACCTGGAAATTTGCTTAAAAGTGTGTACGATAACATGTGACGTTCTGTTACCCGCCAAAGTTGACCATACCGTATAGGATTTACAAGAGGATCACGCCGGTGTTCCTCTCAAGATTTCTGACCCCGTTGTACCTTACCGTGAGACAGTCAAAGCCGAATCAAGTATCGTTGCCTTGTCCAAATCGCCCAATAAACACAATCGTCTATTCGTGAAGGCTATGCCAATTGATGAAGAGCTTACAAAAGCTATCGAAGGCGGCACTGTCAACTCTCGTGACGATTTCAAAATCCGAGCTCGCCTTCTTGCCGATGAGTACGGATGGGATGTTACCGACGCCAGGAAGATCTGGTGCTTCGGGCCTGACACCACTGGCCCCAATTTGTTGGTTGATGTCACCAAGGGTGTGCAGTATTTGAACGAAATCAAGGACTCTTGTGTTGCTGCCTTCCAGTGGGCGACCAAGGAAGGTGTCTGTGCTGAGGAAAACATGCGTGGTGTTCGCGTCAACGTCCTTGATGTGACAGTGAGTATCCGATGACAATGGTGCAAGCATATAAATGACGTGATATGCAAAAAGCTACACGCCGATGCTATCCACCGTGGTGGAGGACAAATCATTCCAACCATGCGCCGAGTTTGCTACGCCGCCTGCTTGCTCGCAAACCCTGGTCTCCAAGAGCCCGTATATCTAGGTGCGTGATGGATATGAATCAGAACTTATTAACTGACATTTCTGATAGTCGAAATTCAATGTCCCGAAAATGCCATTGGTGGTATCTACAGCGTGCTCAACAAACGTCGTGGACAAGTGTTCAGCGAAGAACAGAGACCAGGAACGCCCATGTTCACCGTCAAGGCATACCTCCCTGTCTCTGAATCCTTTGGTTTCAATGGAGAACTGCGCTCGCATACTGCTGGGCAAGCGTTCCCGCAGTGTGTGTTCGATCACTGGGACCTCATGGCTGGATGTACGTATAAATGACTGAGTATAGATGAAAATGAATTAACCTTATGATTTCAGCGCCCCTTGACAAAGGAAGCAAGTTGGAGGAGGTTGTCACAAAGATTCGCACACGCAAGGGTCTCAAGGTTTGTACTTTCATTTCTTGTTTTTCAAGGTCAGGTGAGCTAACCTTGAGCGCAAGCCTGAAATTCCACCTCTGGATACGTACTATGACAAGCTGTAATTGTAACTCAAGTTTTGTATGCGATTTGTATAAACAAAGCGTGGGAAAGGAGAGAGGATGCGAGTGTCGTGGGGCTGAATGGCAATCAATTGTTAATATCTTCACTCATATTTTAACTCTTTGACTCATTCATTCATCATCTCTTCCTCCTTCTCTTTCAAACGCTCTCCATCCAATGGCTGCTTCTCTGTCCGCTTTATCAGCTTCTGTCACCCGCATTCTTTATCTCACGGGCTTTCCTAAAGAGCTCAAAACCAAGGACATCCAACAGGCCTTTACAGAATATGAGAGCTTGAACGGCGGATTCAAGATCAAGTGGAGGGACGATACTAGTCTCATGATTGTCTTTCAAGATGCTGCCGTTGGTATGTAATGCTTAGGCTGGTGTCATACTTCAAACTCGCTTACATGCTTACGCAGCGAAGCGTGCATATCTCCACACGTTAGCTTTCCCTCCTGCTGTTCTTACTTCTCCAAATGGTACATCAGCTACCATCAGACCCTATGATGGCTCCGATGCTCAAGCCATCATTCAAACCGTTAATGCTCGCAGTCAGCATAATCCCAGTCATTCTCGGTCACACACAGCTCGTGCCGCATCTGTTTCCGTATTTCCGAGTTCCCGCAGCGCATCTGGTTCCTCAATGATCCACCCTTCCAACAGCTATCGTAGCAACAATTCAACCAACGGGCAGCCACAGCTAATCATCCCTGAGCCTCAAGCAACAATGCCGGGCGGGAGGGATTCATCCCCAGTTCTCCCGTCCATTCCGTCGCACCCGACACTAAACTCCTTAATTAGCTCCTCCCTTGGAGACACAGTTACACCGCCAGCAGACGGCAAACTGACTGACCCGGCCATCTTAGTGGCCAGCATGCATTCGTCAGATCTGACGCCTCCAATGGGGGGACCAAGGATCGGGGATCCTGGCAAAAGAATGCTGGGGGCCGCGCTGGGGGTCAGACATCCCTCGCTTGGGGCTAGAACGGTAAATGGCAACGCTAGTGTTTCTCAAGCGGTCAATATTGACCATGCTATGCGCGGGGCCCAGAGGGCCATGGGCGGTCTAGTGGTTGCAGAGTAACCATTCTTTCGTTTGTTAACCCAGAGGAAGTGCCTGGGTAAGGGTCCGGCCACCTGCGTCTTTGTTGTGATATTACAGGTTCTCTGTTCTGGATTTAATATATACGCACGGTACTTGTCAGTCGTTACACTCTCGTTGTTACATGTTTCGTTCCAATTATAACAAAAGGAAGCATTGAGTCATTTGTGGCTGAGAGCCACAGCAGGAACAGGTTGCGATATGGACAAATTGATATTGAAACTTGCACCTGTTTTCGGGGTGACCCTTGTGTTTAAGGGTACGAACTGATGGTTGAAGTACAGCACATCAACTCAGATGATAAGCGTTCATTGGGAAACGGCCGTAACATGCCACACTGTATGCCACTGATGAATGTGATGCGTATTTAGCATAGGATAAAGGAGCCGGCGCCGCGGAATGGCAGGACGCCACATGAATGCATACGAGGAAGGACACGAGGTTGTGAGGAATGCGGTTCCAAGGACGTAAACGGACATTAGGAGGAAGGAAGAATGACAGGGAGGCGTCCATCATGATACGACTACAGCTTCGGCGCCTTGGGGGGGGGCTTCTCGTCGCGTAGCCTTGACGTCGCTTCAACAGCTATATGCGCTTGGCCCTAGCTGCGGTCTCTGTATGCACCCTGCCGACTCATCACGGCATGTCCGCTGTTGCAATTTGCCGTGCTACTGCCAGCTGCCCACACAACGTGGCGTTCGGCGTTCCTGATCTCCATTGTCCAGCCAAGCCCCCTTCCCCCAATGCCTGGCCACGCTTTATTAAATTAGCCTTCCACTGCAACAAATGTGTCAACTCAATGGGCCATCTTACAGCAAGGAAGCCGAACTGGCTCCACCCGTTTTAGCCGCATGAATCTCTCTCGGACATATATAAATCCTTCCCTCCATCGCCACTGGTCCATTCGCTTCCCTTGCTAATTAGCACCCACCCACACAGGAGGAAGATATATAAAGACCTTTTTTTTCCCTTCCCCCGCCGCTGGCTCATTCGCTTCCCTGCTAGCCCTCACCCATATACACTCAATTGATTCACTCCCCGAGTTCCCCACACTAGTCAGTACCAAACTCTTGATCTCGACCCAGAAACAGCAACATAACCCTTTCCATTTTGACAGCTTCCAAATTTCCAAGTCCCTAATCCACAATTGGAAGCTCCGCCAGCATCCTAATAAATTCCTCACCCTGCTGCATCCTGAACCGAAACAGACCCCCCAACCCTCTCTCTCTCTCTCTCTCTCTCTCTCTCTTTCCACTCCTTGAGGGTTCATCCCAGTTGGGCAACATGCATGAATTTGATAGTCTCCATCTCAATTACATGCCATCTTCCCTTTCGCCTTCCAGTGCAGCAGTGCATGACGCCAATGTGGATCCCCCCCAGCAGCCGACATCCAAAGAGCTCCTCGAATCTGCTGCATACGACTTTTCTCACAATCCGTATGGGTACACTCACGTTGCCTGGTCACCATGGGACATCCACCCCTCTCAGGCACATGCTATGATTCCTACCTCTCAGATGCGATCATCTGCGGGACATGAATCTATGCCGGCCTTGATCCAGTTTCCGCCACCATACTTGCCGGAGATCCCAGAAATTACCCCTGTCGCCACAGACTTGGCGTATTTGCCCTTGCATCGTAATCTGTTCTCATCCTACAAACCGGGGATGGATAACTTGCCCATGAATTGGGGTATGTCACCGCCATATAACTATGCGTCTCCAAGTCTATCCTCCGATACAACCTCCTCACCATCTCCTTCACTGCCGTCCCCTCCTGCGAACAAGCCACTTATTATACACCAACCCCGACCATGTCGGAAAATTCCCATTGTCTCTCTCTCACAGCTTGCATCAGCCTGCGAGGAGGCTGAACCTAAGCGACCTCAACCCAAATCCCTTTCTCCATTGCCCTTTGAATGTCTCGATTTCAACGAGGGTTCGTCAAGATCTGGCATTGATCGGCCCCTAGCACAACGCTCCTTTTCATTGCCATACCCATCCTACCCGGCACCAGTCGGGAACATAGGGAATGGATCAATTCTTTGTTCATGTGGTTGCATGGAGCGGTGCGGCTGAGCATCAACGAAATACGTTCGTTTTACCCGTTGTACGTCCGCATTATAATCCATCCACTTGGTTGCTAATGTAATTGAAGGGCTTGGACAAGGCGCCGCAGCGCGCGCTAGAATGTTCGCCATTCCTAATATCAGCCGACTCTGTACCTTGGCGATAAGGGTTTGGAAGATCGTGTTGGTAGGGGTAGGAGGCTCAGTTGAATATCGGAACGGCAGTTGGTGGCCAGCGGCCACATACGAAAATGTATCAGTTCCGCACAGAGCTCTCCTAATGATTGTTGCCCTTCCTTGTTTATTGGAATGTTGCATGTAGATGTAATACCAGTCCATATACAAGGCATTTTTGATCAATATCAGACTGTCTTGTTGAAGAAAACAATGCACTATTCTGAATGTGTATCGCGTGAGAGTGATGGGTGTTCAGCTCATAACATAAATTACTGTAGGTAAATAGGTACAACATCGCCATTTGCTGATAAAATAGAGCCAAAGACGCAATCAAGAACATAATTCAAAGGCTTCGGCGGGAGAAATTGGTAATGCTTATGAGATTGCAGTTTGCCTGGTCATTGAGCAAGTCTTGTACCATTCGACCTACGAAAGGCGTTTCATTCTGCCAAGGCTCGAGCCCCGGGGACAGCTCCCAAATAGTACAGATTTGCGACTTCACGTAATCTCTGTTGAGTTGCATATGTCGGTCCAAGATCGACCTCACAAGCACTCGATGGTCCCTCGAGAGTGCTTCCAGTGACATCATCTTGGGTCTCAGCGAGCAGCCACTTGCTAAAGTCCACGTCACCCTCATCTTTTGCGGCCGACGGCTCGGTCGTTAGCATCCTAAGAGATGGTTTCGCCTCAAGACGGTGGTGGGCTTCTTGCGCAGGAACGGAGGCCGCATTTTTGGCTCTGGCGTGATGGCTAACGACATTATCACGAGTTCCCGGGTAGCGTTCATCTTGAAAGGTGCCGTCCTGTGCGAAAACGCTCTTATTTGTCATATCGCAGTAGCCGAGAAGTTCCGATTGAATAAACGAAGTGTGGCCATCCCCTAGTGCTGACATTCCCGAGAAACTGAACATGCTAGTCGGCATGGGCAGTGATACGTCGTAGTAACTGTAAAGACTATCGAAGGATGAGTTCGTGATATCCGATTCTGTGTATGCGCAAATAGAAATACTGTCCACAGCTTCGTTAGCCATAGTAACGTCAGATTCGGACGATAAATTTGGAGAGGCTTGTTCCTCGGAGTCACACAGAGAGGGAGACAAAAGGTCCGTAGCCATAGATGACGTAGACGCAGAATCAGGAAAGCCGCTGAGTACCGGGGACTTCAGTTTTTTTATACAGGTGTCTTTGCGCGGTTGCATCCTCTTAGGTTTATCTGCTACTCCCGCCGGCTTTCTCACCATGGGTTTCTTTCCTGGCGCGCGCTACGGGGCAAAGGCATTATTTCATACAGTATAGAAAACTGAATTTGTGTACTTACACTAGTCGTATCGTGGGCAGAAATAGCCGTCTGAGACCGGGCTTTGAGTAATCGTCCTTTCAATAAGTTGTTGTGTTTGTCCTCTTTCGCAACTCGCAACCCTTGGAAGATACTGTCAATGAAGATGAACAGGACAATGCTACATAGCAGACCTCGGGAGTGAAAATAGTCATATATGTGACGTCTATCCACACAATAGCGCTCTTGGAAATCTTTTCTAATGGTAAAATTCGGCATTTTGGCGCCTGGAACGATAAGAGCATCCATTTCTGCGACAAGTCGTGGGTCTAGACGGGTGGCCAAACGCTCAGGATTTACTCTTCTCGTCTTCGGCCGGGCATCGTCAATGTCAAATGGAATGTCATTCGGTTGCTCCCTTGTCCTCTTCGGGTAGCTGCCACTTGAACGCAGTCTAGACAAAGGTAGCTCGATATCGAGAGAGCCAATGACGGGTGTTTCGCTGCTAGACATGTTGGCGTGAAAGAGTAAGAAGAGAAAGAATGGCGAGGCAGGATAGAAAAGCGAACGGCCTATATATGCGAGCCAGGATGAACATGATGTCACAGTTGCTACGAGTGATCAGAGTCTAAAAATACAAACTAGCGGCAAAGACAACTGTGGTAGAGTTGAGCGAAACCACCACGTACGGCAGACGTGCACGACTTACTGTCTCTCTTAATCTTCATTTGACATTCTTCCATCTTCCTGAACAGTTCTGCATCTCCGATGACTCTCGCAGCATCCCTCACCTCACGACATGTTTCATCCAGTCTAGTTATAACGCGTACAATCGTTCCTTCTGGAACATCGGTTAACGCGGTTATCTGTTCGAATGGCTGATTTCTACGGTCAGGTAACTGAACAAAAATCTGAAGAACGACTTGCCATTCCATTAGCCCACTCGTACACGACCTCCATGAGCCCAGGGTTGACACTGGAACGAAATCCCTCTGCCACGACCTTGTAGGTATCCTGAATGCTTTCTATGTGATCGCTTATGGCTATTATAGCATCCCTGCCTTCTTCGAGTTTCACCGATATGGCAGGCTCCATTTCTGTTTTTTCTTGGAATACGAAGCAAGAAAGCAAGGAAACTGTTTCTTCCGGGGTGTACTTGGCTAGGGTGTTTTCAAGAATAAGTTCAGTCAGAACTAATTCGTTGACAGAATTGATCTAGGTAATGGCGCTCAGATGCTCCCTGTTCAAGCACAAATGGTGGACCTACCTCGCAAGCGACACGACCTTTGAGTAGGACAGTTGAATTTTCATCAATAAATTTTAAGACTTTGAGAACTTCAATACGTTGTTCATAGTCTGGTATAAGCTCAAGGTTTTGGTCAGATATCGCAAGTTTCAGCTCCGCGATTGTGGCGCGAAGGTCCTTCTCTTTATGTATGATTGTTAACTGTAGACATTCAGATAGTCGTAAACAGAGGTATGGAAGAACTTACATGAGTTTCGAAATCAGGGCACGATAAACAAGCAGCATCTTCTAATTGCCTAGCTGAGGCATTTCGCGATTGCAAAACTTCTTGGAACTCTAGAGCTCGCATGCTACTCCAATTGACCTCGGGCACAGCCTGGCGTGATGCCCATTCCTCAATAATGTTACTCAGCAAGGTAACACCCTCCTTCATCTTGGATATAACTCGTCGCATGATAGCGTCTACATCAACCTTGCCATAGACTAAATTTAAAATACGTTGAAAAGGGAAAGGTGACTTCACCTTAATGGTCTTGTCCGTTACAAGGTGCACGCTAGTGATAGGGACAGATGTTAGTTCATATGTACCATCTACCGTCTTCAGATCATTCGGACTGGGTGGCCAGCGAGGCGGTATCGACAGAGGGCTAACATCTATCGACGCTTGATGAGCTATCCACACTGAAAGAACATTTTATCGTACCTTGCACCCCGCTTTTGGTGTCGGGACTCACCAAAGCCAATACGAAATAGGTCGCAATATCTTCCATTTTGCCTGCTTGTGTCACAGGCTTTGGTGCTGGTTTCAGCAAAACCCCGACATTTCCGGTCCGAAAATGCTATGCAAGGTCAGTGTCATGATCCCTGACTAGAGATAGCGGACTCTTACCCCATCCTTTAGAATGACGACCCTGCCCGGTGCCAGGAACTTGCTCCCTCGACTTTTGACGGCTAAATCAGCTAGTTGCCTACTCAGCTCGACTGCCTCAAGGGAAGCATCATAGTAGTGTTCGATGTCTGGCAAACAAAGTTCGCAAGTGAGCTTAGAGAACGAACTTAAAAGTTTTTCGTTCTTGTTCCTTGTGAGGATTCGCATAAGCATTAGCTGAACGGCTTCTTACATGTGTTACTTTCTCTTGATTTTCTGGTAAAAGACTTTGTGACGCATTCTCAGAGAAGCTTCGCTTTATCATCTCCTCCACCCGGAGAGCTTCGACACGAAGCAAGTTTAGGATCATATTGTACGTGAGTCTGAACTGAGATGAAAGTTTCCCTGGCTGGCCAAGAATCACGTGTTGCAATGTGGCTTGCTACATACGAATTAGAATCGTTCCGTTCAAAGTAGCCCAAAGCAAGTACCTCAGGAAGGCTTTCACCAACGACAATGATGACGGTCCCAGTCGTATCCAGGCCACGACGGCCGGCCCGACCAGCCATTTGTGTATATTCTCCGGGAAGAATGTCGCGAAAGTTACGACCGTCATGCTTCCTAATGCTGGAGAAAACAACACATTTAGCTGGCATATTGACGCCCTAAAATATTGTATAAGCGTGACACAAGTAGGACTACACGGTACATGCCATTGCAAATGTCTCTGTCGCGAAAAGAATCTTGACAAGACCCCGGGAGAAGAGGATTTCTACCAGCTAACACTGTCAATCAGTGTATGCAAGGTTTAATAATATATGAGCGAACCTCCTTGACAAGAGGCAGTAGACCGCCATGGTGGACCCCTATCCCTCTGTTGAGTAGGTCTCGCATACGTGCTATTTGCGGAAGCTTTCGATCGGAGCCTACCTTGGTCAGTCAACAGCAGTTTTTGGTGGGGATCGCTGCTCACCTTTCAACCGTGATAATGCTTTCTCAATGGCAACATGGACTTCGCTCTTCTCGACGGATGTGCATAAATCTGCGTTATTGAGGGTTGCTGCATTCTCCTCACAGCGCTTCTTGGAGAATGTGAAAACAACAGCAGGCAGCAATAACTCCTTCTTCAAATGGCCGAGCAAGTGAACGTATAAATTCTTGTCTAGCGTTGTATGTACCGTTCTAGAAGTCGCACTGCCCCCGCGGCCTCTAGGTACGGATACAGCACCTCTCCCTCCTCGAGCTTGTGTTGGTCCGCCCCGTTGGCCGCGGCCACCGGTCCGATGTATGGGTGGAAGACCGGCAGCTTCACGTTGTTTGTCCTGCTTTCTTTTCAATGCTTCGCCTACGTCTTTGTAGCTGGGGAACACTCAGGACTCTTGACGACAACAAAAATGAGAGTAACGGACCCTTGCGTAAGCAAATTCCTGCCCGCATCAACAATTTTGAATTTTTCCCTCCCAGCATAGAGATAGTGCTCTAGCGGGACAGGCCTTTGTGGTGTGGAAACGACATAAACGTCCTTCTTTTTGGTCCGTCTACTGACATTAGTTTGAAACAGCATAAAACAATGACAATGCTTACCCGACCCAGTTAGCAAATTCCTCCGCATTGGGAACCGTCGCAGACAGCAATATAATGTTCACGTGCTCTGGGAGCATAATTATAACCTCTTCCCATACGACGCCCCTCTGTGTGGCGTTCAGTTCTACTGCAAAACAGATATAAGCATTCATACCTCAGCGTCATTGACATAGTGTACTTCATCGAAAATTACGAACTCGACGTCCCGTATCAAATCCGCACCTTTGTATAGCATACTGCGCAAGATTTCGGTCGTCATTATTAAGCAACTGGCCTCTGGATTGATTTGAACGTCTCCAGTCAAAATGCCAACTGAGGTGGACGAGAATGTTTGTTTGAAGTCCCTGTATTTCTGATTCGACAATGCCTTGATCGGGGAGGTATAGATGGCCCTACATACAACGCTGAGCGAAGTGGGAGGCTAAAATAATGTACTGGTTACCGTGTCATGTGTCTTTCGGCAAGCGCAATGGCATATTCTGCAACAACTGTCTTTCCCGCGGATGTATGCGCAGCGACAAAGACAGAATCACCACGTTCAAGCCGATAGATGGCTTGCTTCTGGAATATATCGAGCTCGAAGGGATACTGCAGAGATGTGTAGGATAGTCTCTAAATATGCAACGATTGAATACTTACTTGGCGAGCCATATCTGGGACAAGTTGGCGAAATTTTTTGAATGGATCCTTGATGTCAACGATGTGTGCCCAGTCCCTCTTTTGTGCTTGTTTTCTGCGTGTCGATAGAGTGTTGACCTGGATTGGCTTCAGATGGGAGCGCTGTAGGGAAATCAATGTTCCAAAAGAGTCAATGAAGTACGACAGAGGCAGACTCACTGTCGTTGGTAACAGATCATCAATCTCACTTTTTTCGCCGATTGGCTCGACAGATTCCTCGTCACCGGGTTCGTCTTCTAGTTCATTCAACTTTGAGGGCCGTGAGCCGGCCAGGCCGAGAAAATATGGCTCATAGCATACCTTCGTAGCCCCAGCGCCCCCGTCTTGCACACTATCCAAGGCCAAGACACCGTCCTCGTCCGACTGTTCTAATGGAAGGTGAAGCCCTCGCGTGAAACCTGGCGCAACTGTCCTCAATCCTCGATGGGGGCTGTCGCTTACTTTGGAACTAGAAGCTGTACCAAGAGCATTATCGAGGCCTCCTGGAAGAAATGGCATATTTCCTGACTTTCCGCGTACAAAATCCTTCTTTGCTCCAGGGGCGCGGTCCATAGAGGTTGATGTTAGGGCAGTGGGGACACGTTTAACAGGTTTCTATGTGATACGCGCTGGTTAGCACACAGGTAAATCTTACTAACAATGTTTTTGAAGTACCTCTACGTAACCTGTTACTCGCCCATCGAGACCCGATCGAACCAGCTCGAGAGTAGTCGGCGGAGGTGATGGTTCTAGGGTTAACAAGGATTTCAACTCCAGTTTACTGTCCCAACTCCTAGAAGAATCTCAGGAGATGGAATAAGTTGTGTAAAATGTAGCCTCACGCTTGAAGCTGTGGGAGCCAATGTTTTGGAAAGGCGGGTTTTGGCCGTAGTAGTCTTTCCTCTATTTCCTGATGAATCTGTTCTACAGATGGGGGCTCTGCAAGACCCAGATCCCGTAGAAGCTTTGGGGCATTGCTTGGGTCAGGATTTACTATTTGATGAATGAGATCGATGTGCGTTCCAATATTCATTGTAAGTTGGGAAGACAAGCATAGATAATGTTTTACGTAATTCGGCCGCTAGCTATGATATCTTGCGGGCATATACGCGCCTTAATCGGGTCCAGGATGGGTACCTGGCCTCCATCAACTCCTGGCGTGTATTGGTCTGTATCTGTTCATATTCCTCCTCAACAAGACCATCTCCAAGTAGCAATGGCGCAGCAGACTTCAAAAATTCCTGGAAATTAAGGTATAGTAGTGCTGAATAATGAGCAATCATCAATGACATACGAGAACATCTGCCCTCATATTAACGCCTAAGAACATCATTTGTGGATCATCCTTTATCCAGGGTACTGTTGGAACCCAAAAGTCCCGATAAACCACCTGCTCAAAGTTAGGGTGATTCTGAATATAATTCTCCATGTGGAATGGCCCGTCAACATCACCACCCCGCTTCCTGATTGCAGTCACGACAAAGGCTAAAAATACGGATAGCCAAGGGGGACCCCGCTGAAGGACGGACAGCGGTATTCGTTGCCTATTGGTGTCGTAGATGCCGAAATCCCATTCCATAAGATCAATCACGCCACCAGGGCGAAGGACGTGGCTAATCTCGTCGATAAGTCGTTCATAGTCTTTGATCTGGTGGATGCTTCAGCGAAGTACCCGGCGAGCCATCAACATGGACGTACGCCAGACGATATCAACCAAGCATGAACCACGTTGAAATCACCGTAAAAATGCTCTAGTCCAAGGTTAATGTCATCAACTTCACTTCTGCAAAAACAAAAGTTCGATTGGCGTTGTATCTCCATATAGGAAGGGGCTGTTTGGTAGCCCTTACCTCAAGTTCTGCGGCATTGATCTTTTAAGAAGAAATACATATCAGAATCTCGGGCCTATGGAAGGGTTGTGTGTGATTCTTACGGAGACTGCATCGGCACCAGATCTACAGCGACGGCCTGGCAATGGGGAAAATCGCGTGCTACATCCATGATCCTAAAAAGGTCAAGGTTATTGCGAAAGGCTGAGCAAGGGTGGCGAGACCTGCCATGCACCGTTACCACACCCCAAGTCAAGACATCTTTTAATCTCTCCTCCTGGGCCATCATCTCGCATGACATCATGGAAGGGCGGTACGTATTTCCCCATAAGACTAGACATGAAAGAGTATTGTTGACCTAAAGCCATCAACTTTAGTGCAATAGAGACTCGAATAGACATACGTAGTCGTTCCCACTCGGCGTCGTCGGCCGGCAGATAATACACATCTGAATAATTGTTGAGACTTCTGCCATACTCCTGCCTCATAATTTGCTCTCTCATCGAGCTCGTCATCGAGATGACAGAGGGAGCAGGAGAGGCGGAACGCATAGACCGGTCATGGGAGGTGATGGATGTAGCTGCAACGCTGGACGATGAGTCTAGGAAGGAATCGGCCGAAATGGAATCGCCGTCATCATCAGTTTCGATATGTGGGGCGGCGGCGTGCGAGGAATATGAAGGATGGCTTGTCATGGTATGAAGCGAGGCGAGTTATGAGAGACTTATAAAGGTGAGAGACAAGCGAGCACGTTCATGACAGTAACCGACTGCTCACAAATCTTGATATCTTTACCACGTGTCATGTCTCTCATCCTCGGCGGAGACATAGGCCCATTTCCGAGTTTGAAGGAATAAATGTACGGCATCATTTACGACATGCACAACCACGCCTCACCCCGGTTCTGAATGCTAGTGGGATAACCAGGAATCTGGGTGGACATATCTCTGCAACACGTGGCGTCTCCCGGAATTTGCCTAGGCTTCTTGATGCCAGAAGCAAGTCCAGTTTTCAATTACTATTGTGTGCCACATTACAATACATTTCAAAAACCGCTCAAATGAGAACATAGGCCGCTTCCACGTCAAGCTTAACGTTGTTTCAATGCATTGAAACGTTTCATCAGGGCGCTAAGGTCGTCTTCCTTCGGCACCGGAGGTGTGGTCTGGTCCATTGGGATGGGAGGCTGAGTAGCCGGTTTGGTAGTCTTCGGTTTGCTTTGATCTTCAGATTTCTGTGCCTCGCTACCCTCAGGAGGGAGTTCTTTCTTATCTTCAGAAGCGTCTACGAGGGCTTCCAGCTTGAACGAGTCGAGGGCGGTTTGAGATATAACGGAGGACGATTCAGGCAATGTGATCCATACCTTGTCGCCCTCCTTTTCCGATGCGCTGCTATCTGGAATTTTTTCGGCTGTCCAGTCTATTCCATAGCCTTTCGCTATCTCCGCGAGATATGCATCTACAAGCTCCGAAGATGGAGCCTGTATTACAAGTTTCCGGACTACCTTTGACCATACGCAGTGAGTTGATAGCAGAAGCAGGCATTAAAGCGGGCTTACGCGTTCGCTGACACAGTTGTCCCGGTTCTCAATAGCTGCCAAGGAGAAATCGCGTCCATATTTCTGCATCAAAAGTTCTCGTAGTACATGCAACTCTAGAGAATTAGCAAACGAAGCTATCGTTCAGGATCTCGTCGTCACCTTTGAGTTCAGTGCGTGGCGCCGCGTGGATGACGTTGCAAACTCCTTCACTAATCCCTATCGTCTGGGTGAAGGCTGATTGTCCGATTAGGTGCTATCCTTACGTACCAGGGTCAGGCTCTCGTGTGCTGAATATTATGAACGATTATGAGCAGTGAATGAATGTGTAGGCGTACTTCTGATCGAGAAGACCAAATCGAGCAAGTAGAAGTTCACAATATAGTTCTAGTAATTCCAGAAGCTCCATATAGATGTCTTCGTTGATCACTAAGGCCATAACTGAGTGATATTTATCAGTTTTGCTAATGATGTTGGAGCTTACGAGCCTCTACTTTGATCCTTGCTGTCTCTTCCTTTCCTCTTTCTAGCAAAGTAGCAATGTCCCTGCGAGCCGCTTTTGCTTGTGCCTCCTTCTTTTGTTGAAGAGTCTTCAAGCGTTGCACAGATAAACTGTTGATGGTGTCTTAGTGGTAGGAATATCGGAGGACCATGTCTCCACATCCTTACCGGAGCTGAACCTACAACAAGCTGAGTGGTCCGATGATATAGTGCCAGGACTGGACTGCTCACTTTTGCTTTTGCTGCGTTCCAGAAGACCATATCTCGACGAAGCCGGAATCATGCAATACTATGGTATCTTG
>KI546892.1:8421-20747 GCA_000497225.1 Amanita jacksonii TRTC168611
GAATCATATCCTGGATGACATTTAGCAACGAAGGATGACTGAACCCTGTATTCATTACCATTGTGAATGGCGTACGGAGGCCCGTTTACGTTGATACCAGCCTGGTGTCTAACCTCGAGACTCCGGGAGGATAAACTCAAGGTCTCTTGACACGTATCCAGACCGTTGACAGTGATGTTCCCACTTGGGCCAAACTTTGAGTCGTCATAACTACAAACATCGTGATCGTTTGTCCCGCTGTAGTTCCGTGAAAAAGGAACCTTTTCTCACCATTCAGGATACCCTAACAACGGGGGTCCTTAGGATGATTAACACTTAGGAAACAGGAAACACACCGATTATAAGGTTGCCAGGTTGCCCTGGAAGCGCGAAAGGAACACTGGTATCCGAAACGTCGGCATCGGTACCGCTATTGGTTGATCAAGGTGTTCATCCCCAAGGACGTCGATTAATGTCGCACACATACCAAGAACCATCGCAGAAAGAGCTTGCCTCATTCATGTCAAGCCAAATGCCAGAAAATCCAACGCCAAGGTTAGTCCAGTTCCGAAGCGCTTCTGTCCACCATCCCAGAGTATTAGGCTGCAGCCAATCAGGGAATGCCTAGCACCACAAAGATTGGTTTTCAAGTTAATACCAGGTGTTGAAGCACACTCACGGTGTAGCCCGGCCAGACTTTTCCAATGTATACTGACCCGTCAGGGTTCTTCATGAATACATCCCTGAGAATCCAGTCTAGCAAATTTTCAACGGCAAGGCAGATCGAAGGCTTACTTCTCAATGCCACGTGTATAGGGATCATACTGAAATGACCGCAGTTCAGAAATGAATTGTATGCAAGTCGAACCACCCACAATATCAGATCCATTTGTCCGAACGCCGATAGCAGCATCCACTATGGGAATATCTACTTCGGGTCAGGAACAGCATACAGAAGCTACGGTGTATTAAAAACTGACATCTTTGATGGTTACTGTTCTGGGCACCTCGTTCGAGCTGTTAGATTTCGCCACTAGATTCACGACTCACTAGCTCTGAAATAAATTTTTTAACCTCAGATGCTGGGAAACTTGTAGGATCCGTTGTGAAGTCCCTAAACGCATGGTACAAGTCGATGTCGTTCCACATGACTAGGTACACGGTTTTCAGTTCCGTAAGCTAACGTGAGACAAGACGAATACCTTCAAGCGGAACATGAGCCTCTCGCATACGTCTTGCTTGCTCCCTTGTCTCGGTTATATTAGCGTAACCCCATCTGACGCGTGAAATCAGGATGAATATGTAGACAAGTCACCAAAACGTAGGGATAAGTTGGATATCGTACCTGCAAAGGTGGAAACCAAAACCCCATAACGGTTGCCATGTCGGATAGCCTATCAGTCCCCCGTATTGTTCAATGACGTTCTTTGGGTTGGGACCAGAGAAAAAGTAGAAATCCAGGACGCCCCCGATCATTCTATACTGGATTAAAGATACTTTGGATTGGGGGGGACTGGCAAGGAGAATGTCACCACCGGCGGCACTATTAAAAGTATCATCCGCTGCCTCCTAAACTCTTGCTACTGAAAAAAAGAAAGCCAAACCTGAAAAGAAATACTCCGTGAGCTCGCGACTTGTCAGTGCTCGGATCGAGCCGGTGCTCCAGGTAGATGGGATGAGATCCATATCTGTACGGCCAAAACATGAATACATACGCTGTGGGACTATACTGTGTCGTGGCACGTACATATTTTCATCCAGAGGATCACCAGCATCACGATTCCAAAGCGTTTGGACCGTGCCACGAATATCTCTGCGAAAGCCAGAGCTAGCGACTACTTCGCCCAATCCATATACATTGGTATCAAGCGGTAGAGCAGAGGTCAACTACGTGCGATATGATCATTACCCGCAATATCATCAATCAAAGCTCGTAACACGATACCTGTAGATACTGATCCTCAAAAACGAGAGGAAATCCGGTTAACACCATAGCACTATCGTTCGCTATCACAGGAACGTCCGAAGGCGGCGGTAGCGAAGATATCCGGGTATCGAACAAGGGAGCAGCTGTCGGTTGAGAACGGCGTGTGATCCAAAATGCAAAAGGTGACGAATCGTAGTTGAACAACAAGTCCGAGTGTTGTTTGAATGATTCGGTAGGAGGGCTAGGAAGGTTGATGATGGTGTCGGGAATGGTATATTGCCTTTTGTCCGTATCGTAAATATTGACGTGCAATCTGAGGAGATAAAGGTTAAAAGCGAGGTTTAAGGAGAGGGTGGACGAACCGGGAAGTAGTTTCATAAGTAACTTCAATCGTCAACGCCTTCACATCGTGCCCAAACGCATTGCAAGCAGGTCCGGCGAGTTGGAGTTGAGCATTCAGTCCCGTTCTTGTCTCCACTAACGAATGCAGCTCGTATCCTATGTGTCAAATCAAGTTTGTGATCATTGTAAGAAATGACATGATAGGAAAGAAAGTGATGAAAACAGGAAACGTGGAAAATAAACCCATTTACCTGGACAGCTTGACACGTTGCGTGAAAATCCGCTGGGGACCTCCCCACTTAAGTATGACAGGGGTACAAGCACACGTCTGTCTGACACTCTAGCATAGTAAAGCAGAACAAAACCCAACAGCGCGGTTGTAATGGACAGGAGCACCTTGGACGGGGAGGGAAGTCGCTGAGAGCGCTTGAGAGACCCAGACTCCGAGCGCGACTTGGAAACCTTGGGTGGAGCCATCCGATAGCAGCTAACGCTTCTTCAAAGGATCCGACCTGGGAGGAGGTTTACAGGGATGCCCTGGCGCTGAAACTATGGTGCTGACAACACCTTTTTACGTACGAGGTGCAAGAACTCTCGTAATTCACCTTGAATTAATGAGAAATTCTCGGCAGCCCCTATTCAAGTTGATGAAGAAGTAGTTGGCGATACGAAAAACAATAAGCCCTTATTATATGCGCTGCGCTCATTGAGCGGGGGCGCTTAACGGAGTTTGGTTACGACTCCACACCATCAAGCACACCAAACAGCAGTGGGAAGCCCAGCGTGGTCTTGGGGAGTTATGTAGATACTCTACGACAATTGGACCAAGTGGAAGAATGTGTGGTGAAGGAACAGCGCTTGTGAGAGAGAGGGAAAGTCTATGTCGCTGGTGACCGGTGACCGCGATAGTAACCTCGTCTATTGAGTGGAGATAATGTACTTCGTAAACTCTTCTTCCGGGCCGCATAAGAACATCAACTAGAAATTGTATGTACCGTCCCATCTATCTTTTTTCTTTTGAATGTTGGAACATTGACAGCTTCATGTGCGTGAGCTCACGTGTGATTTGATTTCTTTTTATACAGTGATGGTGGGTCATGAGTCTCTCATTTTAGAGAGGCCACTGGGAACGACACGCCACCGCACTGGGTCCGCAGCACCCTTCAATCCTTGATCGACGGCTTATGACTTTCACAGAAAGTATCCCTTCTCAAAGCAGGGTTCCGCCGGATATCACGGTTCACATTTTGTCCTAGACGGGAAATCGTGATCACAGTGGCAATCCGTTTGAGATTCAATGGGTTATGTACTTATCACAGGACTCAGTTCAGCCGTTCTCAAATGTCCATATAATTCCCCTTGTAGCTTCTTGGCCATTTCCAGGATGGTTTTGCGGGCGATGAGTACACCCCATATTTGGGGTTCAGAGGGAAAATGCTGAGGGATTCCCAGCATCATGCAAAGCTTATCAAGGAATGTTCCCACAAGAAAATAAATATTTATGCCGGCCGTAGATATATAGTGAATAAATAAGGCACGTTCACAGTTCCAGATCACTCCGATTTCAGCGAGCTCGATTCATCATTATTTGGGCGCCGTGATGGGAAAAGCCTACACTTATACCTTACCCTCTTTTGTAAACTCGCCGCCGAACACACTCACTTCCCTCGCCGCCAACCACTATGGCCTTCGCTCCTTCCTCACCGACCTCGCCGCCGATTTCACCAACCTCGACGTTCTCAGAGGACCTCGTACCTACTACAGATAAATTGGCGCAGGAATGCCCACGGTACGACCACCACCCCCCATTGTTGATCATTATCACGCTCACATTCCGAAAAACACGGACAGATTCCGGGTCTTGATAGTAGGCAGAGTATGTTAGAACCGCGTCGATGCCTTGTACTAACCCCTTGTGTATTTGATAGTCGGGAGTGGGGAAATCGTCACTCATCAACGCTGTGTTCAAGACCTCGTTTGCGGTATGAGACCCCCCCCATACTGTCTGTTTCTTTGGTATCACAATATGCTTATCTATGAACTTGTAGCTTGTAGAGCACAACAGAGCTGGCTACGCCGATATCAACAAGGAGATTACCTCACCGTACAATGACCGTTTCGTCCTTCATGATTCACAAGGTTACGAGCCGGGGGACGATAAGAAATTCAACCTGTTAGAGAGGTTTATCTATGATCGGAGTCGAAAAAGAAAGGTAGCTGATAGACTTCATGCGATATGGTGAGCGACGGAGCGTTCCATTTTTTCGCTTTCATTCCATTGATTTCCTTGCTTGCTGTATAGGCTGTGCATCTCCGTTCCCTACGCGGGAGGTCGCATCTTTGAAACAGGCGATGAAAAGATATTTAAATTGAACCGAAATAAAGGTAAAGAAACTTATCCTCTCTTTATATCTCGAGGTGACTTAGTTACAGCACCAGTTCCCATCATTGTCGTATTCACCAAGTATGATTTGCTTGTAACTACGGTCAAAGCTCAGATGAGGAGGACCGGAGAGTTGAGAGGAACTGCGTTGGATAAACGGTGTCAAGAGCTAGCAGCAAAGTCCTTCGAGGAAAACTGTGTAGGGCCTTTCAAAGTCCTGACCAGAGATACACCAGAAGATATACCCTACGTCTACGTCTCCAGTACGTCCTGCGCGCTCTCGCCATTTCCACATATTCAGCACACACTCGACATTTTTATAGTCTCACAACCAGACACGCTAGCAGCGCTCGTGGATGTCACCATGCGAAACATCTACGTCGAAGCAACACCACAAAGAAAACCTTCCTTTCCTTCCTTCTTTACTAGAAACCGTTCGCAAAGCACCACATACGAAAAAATCTCACGAGCCACTTTAGAAGAATTCGCGGACTCGGCGCAGGTCGCCCTAGCCTCTGCTCAACGAGTTCACCTCGACAATAAAATTGCTGCTTCGATAAAGTAGGGTTGTTATTATATGGACAAGAACCCGTTGTTCACCCCATCACCCTCTCTTTTTTTCTTTCTTCTTGTATATGCAGAGTGGGCAGGCAGAGTGAGTTTCACCCCTCCCCCCCCTCGTGATGTCGAGTATCCGTTCCTCATCTCAGATCTAGAGTATTGGATTGGCCTGGCGTCCGGCATGCACTTCCTTAACAAGAGCATAACCAAATGCCTATTTGTGTTACATAAAGACATCGTGACTATCTGGAATATCCGAGATTCGACTGATGTATGTTATCTCCCTCTTGAGGTTGACCCTACTTACCTAACACTTCTTCTTTAGCTCTTTCTATCGGAACCCTTCCGAGCTCGGATGACAACAATCGTAGAGGACCTCGGAAATAATGCGGATGGGAATCAACCTGTGTAAGCTATTTTTGCTAGTTACCTATTGACTCCATGGCTAGAAGTTGCAATTCGCCAGGGGTGGTGCAATGGGTGTTGCCGCTGCCGCTGCAGGTATAGCTGCTGCTATTGCCCCCGTTTCAGGACCTGCTGCAATTGTCGTTGGACCTGTTGCGGCCGTGGTGTTCCTAGCCGCTTGGGCATACGGCGTTTACCATCGAACGTGGGTGCACCACACTTCTAGCCAGCTGAAAATAGAACATCTATTAACCTCCCTTTTTCTTCCCCCCTCAATTCTTAGACCGGCCAACATCCGCTGCCTAATCGGTTACGTTGTTGACCTCACTATTATTATGCAAGCCGTCTTCCGCGCTTCGCTCCCCCACAAGGAAGGCGAAGTTGACCAAGAGCACATCAAAGAGATCGTGGATAAATATGACCGATCTGAAACCAAAAAAGATGTTCATGATGCTATTCGGTCGTTTGTTCACGAGCAGAACTTGTTAGCTAGAGAAGGGGTGGTAGATAAGATCGAGGAGTTGATAAATCAGTACAGGACATTTTCGGGTTAATGTGTTTTTATTAGTGATTTTTGTAACTGATAAATGAATTTTTTATTGAATCATCAACCCGCCTTAAGACCGTTGTATTAGTTCCCAACTCGCTCTCCGAGGTCAGCCGCCGGTATCATATGCGACTGCCCTATGGAGATCACGGGAAGTCTACTAGTAAGCGCGGTGGCGCTGCCTCCTTTCATTTCTCTGTGCCCCCCCTTGCCCACAACAAAAATCGAATGGCACCAAGGCCCAAATCCGTCCTGATTATCGGCGGAGGACCATCGGGCCTTGTTTCCTTGCGCAACTTAACCGAGCGGGGAGACTTTTTTGACCGCGTCGAGTTGGTAGAACGAAGAGATAATATTGGAGGTGTTTGGTATGGTTAGTTTACTGAGACTGATGCTTCTACGCTTGCAAGCTCACTCAGACAGGTAATATAGATCTACCAGAATCGACCCAGTACAAACCAAATTTCAATGTCAGCCAACTACAAAATACTCCGGGAATTGCCCCGCGTTGGATATCCCCGGCATATCCAGGACTAGTAGGCAATGTCCTACCCGAATTCCTCAGCTTCTCGGAATACCCCTTTCCAGAATGTACCATGGAGCACCCTCACCAGCCCTTCCCAACCCTCCATGAAATGCAGGCTTATCTCTGCTCCTTTGCTGAGCCGTATATCCAAAAGGGGGCTATCAGGTTGAATTTGGAGGTCGAGAGGGTTGAAGAACTAGAAGACGGGCGGTGGAAGGTTTACCTGAAGAATTGGAATAGAGTGTGTACGGATAGAACGAGCGTGGAGATCTGGGACGCGGTTGTTGTTGCTGTTGGGTGGTACGATAATCCGGTGTGGCCTGAAACCGAGGGTCTGGAAGAGATCAAGTCCAAGGGGCTTGCCATGCATGCAAAGTTCTTCAAAGGACCTGAAGGATTCGACAATAAGGTACTCCAAGTGTCAGAGCTTCGTGTTATATCCTCCTTACATCCGGCGCACATCTAGCGTATCCTGGTCGTTGGAAATGCGGCTTCGTCCAATGATGTTGCTGCCCTTCTCGCGCCCGTAGCCGAAACTCCCGTTTACCAGAGCATACGACGACCTGCCTTTCCGGGCTTTCCCAGCCTCCCAGACGAGAGGATCAAAATGGTGGCACCTGTTGCCAAATACGCTATCCGGAACTCTACCAGCACAGGGGGATCGGTTGTTGACGCCACGTTGTACGATGGGACTGTCATTTCTGGTATGGACCTCGTCATCTTTGGAACGGGGTATAGACCGTGTCCGTCTTTCGTTTACGTCTTGAAGCGAGAACGCATGAAGAGTGATTCAACTGAAGGCCTCATTCCTCTCGCCTCTCCTGCTACGATACCGTACCGGGTTCCTTATATCCATAGACACATCCTATATGCGTTCAACCCTACACTAGCATTTATCGGCCTACCAATGTCCTTCACACCTTTCACTGCCGCAGACGTGAGCAGCACGTGGCTCGCGCTAGCTTGGTCAGGCGATCTTCCTTATCCAGAAACACCGCAAGGCCGACTTCAATTTGAGGAGGAGAGGTTGAAAACGCTGAGGAAATTCATTGAGGGCACGGAGAATCCGACGTCGTTTTTGGCGTTCAGCGTGTTGGCCTCGGATGAACAAGGGTACTGTGCCGGGTTGAGGGGAGATGTAGTCAAGGTGAGACCGGAGCTGGATAAGGTCCTGCCTATCTGGTCAGATGAGAAGACGAAGGAGCGGGAGGCCATGTATTCCCTTAAGCTGCAGGCGTTACGCTATGACAGAGAGTATAGTGCCGAAGTAAAGAATTGACGATTTTCGAAGCAATTATCTACAATCGCCTAGATTTACTTTACTCATCATCAAGTCTGAAGGTTTCGTCGACGCTCTTATTTTTTTTTACCTCACGCAACCTTCTATCCAATGCCCATAACTTGTTTGCCCCTGACTCGAGCGGTGGTAGGCGTATACGTGGCTCCCCAGCGGGCATCCTTGGCACCGCCGGTTGTGCTTCTGGTTTTGCATCTTTTCCAGAGCCTGGCGGGTGTCCGATTTTGGGATAATAATTTCCCCCCGTGTTTGGTTGCTGTTCCCTACTAGAGCTGGCAGACTGCGCGTAATAGACTGGTTGATTCGGTGGAGACGGAAAACCATAATTTTCCGAAGAGGATAGGTCGTAATTAAATGGTAGGGTCTGGTATGGTTGATCTGGTTGGTTCGGTGGAGACGAACGGTATAGCTCGGAAAACCTGGGTAATATATACGGAGACTGGTATGGTTGATCTGGCTGTGTGGGGTATGCCAGCGGTGGTAAAGGGGCTGCGTCAGTAGAGAGTGGGTATCCCTGGCCTCTGCGCTGCGCTGTGGCGGTGGGGGACTTGAACTCCTAGCGTGGGGCCGAGGCGTTCCTGCCGTTGGGGTCGAAAACATCAGGGACGAGATAGGATCTTCATTTTACAGGTTGCGCCCCATCAGGGCTAGACATGGACGGCCGGCGCATGGGTGGGGGTCTTCTAGTGGGGGAGACAGGTTGTTGTGGGACAGCGGTTCGCCGATTTTCGGGCAGTGTTCCATCAGTAAGGGAGATGTATTCCTGACTTCTAGGCTGTTTTACGTCAACAGAGGCAGAGCCAAGAGGATAAATATTACGGCCTGTGTTTATAGTGGTATTGGTTTGATACCGATGGGTAGATAGAGCTCTAGGCAACGTCTCTTTTGGCATCCAAAGGATGTCATCGTCGGTATATCGTTGTGCCTCTGACGCATCCTTTTGATCCCAATAATTCCACCACGTGTTTAATTGCTGTTCCCTACTAGAGCTGGCAGACCGCGCATAGTAGACTGGTTGGTTCTGTGGAGACGAAGGGTCTAGCTCGGAAAGCGTGGATGGCATAGACGCAAGCTGGTATTGTTGATCTGGCTGGGTGGAGTATGCCTGCGGTGATAAAGGGGTCGCGTCAGTGGAGAGTGGATATCCCTGGCCTCTGCGCTGTGCTGTAATGGTAGAAGACCTGAATCCCTGGGGTGGGGCCGAGGCGTTCCTGCGGGGGGCGAAATCATCAGAGACGAATCTTCGAATTACAGGTTGCGCCTCATCAGGGCTAGACATGGATTCCTGGCGTGTGAGTGAGAGTGTTCTAGTAGGGGAGACAGATTGCTGTGGGCCAGCGGTTCGCTGATTTCCAAACAGTGTTCCATCGGCAAGGGTGATGTATTCCTGAATTCTAGGCTGTATTGCGTCAGCAGAGGCAGAGCCAAGAGGACAAATATCACGGACTATGGCAATGACTGGATACCGGCGGGTATATAGAGGTCTAAGCAGCGTCTCTTCATCGTCGGTATATCGTTGTGCCTCTAACGCATCATTTTGATCCCGATGGGTAGATGGAGCTCGAAGCAACGTCTCTTCTGGCATCCCAAGGATGTTATCGTCGGTATATCCTTGTGCCTTTAACACATCCTTTTGATCCCGATGAGTAGATAGAACTCTAAGCAACGTCTCTTCTGGCATCCCAAGGATGTCATCGTCGGTGTATCCTTGTGCCTTTAACGCATCCTCTTGATCCACCAACAAGATAAGGCATCTAGCTTGACTCCTGTGGCAATATTCACAAGGGCCGTTATGATAACGGCGCTCACACTGGTTTGCTATATTCATGAACAGAACGGAGATTAAGATAATCTTGCTTACCTGGATTTTACGTTTTCGGCAGAGTGTGCATGCCATTGCGCCATGTCTCCCCATGGACGGCGAAATCGATGAAAGTCGGTGAGGGTTGACAGATCCCGTAGCATCAAGAAAATTCCGCTTTACTTGTTTAGCGCTGGTTTCTTTGTCGGGCCCTGATTGGGTGTGCGTTTGGCCGTGTCCTGCTCTTTGATTTATTCGGCTAATGTTGGAATGTGACGGTAACACCACGACAACAAAGGACGATTTAACAAGAGTCCGCCTTTTGATGCATCTTTATGACGCGTCCACGTACCTTTGCGCTTTAACGCGCACTTCCTTTATATCCTTTATTGTGCTTATTAAACATATAAATACCCCCCCATCTATTCCTCTCACCTCAGTACGAATAACATCATCTGAGGTGAGGATCTTCCTCTTTTTTCATTATGCTTCGGCTCCGCACTCAACTCTAATTTATTTACAGATAATCTTAGGTAAATCGCGCTTCTATAATTATAGTACGAATAACATCGTCTGAGATAATCTTAGTTTCTATTCAACAGCTAACAGCAGTAGTTTCAGCAAACATGGGGTTTGATTCAGGCCGGGGTAACCTATAATATAAGACAAGATAGTAACGAACTGAGGTGATTGATTAATAACATAAACGCACTTCTGGACAACGGAAACGCAACCTGAATGTTATCGCATTTCAAACATTAACCCTTACCGTAGAATAATAAAACAAGTTACCATATTGATCAACCCTAGTCTCACAGAGGCTACGTATACTCTCTTCGAGCTCAAGACTTGACTTGACTTCTGAAAAATTCTGTTTCAAGATTAGTGATCAAAGTTGGTCAGGGTATAGCGGCAAACTGTACTTCTGGAAACAAGTGGCACCAGTCATCATCGTGAAGGAGGGCGACGCTGGCTTCAGGATGCTAAACAGGGAGAGGGGCCTGCTTGAACCATATATTAAGCATTTGTATTGATACCCACCAGCCGTAACAGTATGGGATTGATAATATCAGAGGGATGTGTCTGAGAGTAGTTGGCTTGGTGGATGGGTAAGTAATTGTATATGTAGACACTCACAGGGGATGCAGCACCGGTTATTTCTTCATCGACAACTGAATTCATTTGGAGCTGGTTCTGGTTCGCAACACTGCGGGCACACGGAATCTGATGTTAGATTCCCAACACGTAATAAAATATCCGTACCTGTTATCATTAGAACCTGAGGCGGAGCTGGTGCCATGTGACGAAGCACTATTGCCCAATGGGGAATCGGCTTGGTCTGCCGTACGTGATCCAGTAGAACCCCATTGGCTTGAGCGCTCGGAGACTGCAATTTTCGTCAAACGGCTCCATGCGTCGTCTCCAAGTGTGATTTTGAAACCACGCACGAAGGCACACTGCCTTAGCTCGTCGTCGTCACTCTGGCCAATCCTAAATGAAATTGGGCCTGACTTTTTCCAACTGTAGTTTGAACGCAAGGGGGGACCCTCGGAATGAAATTCAAGCCAATTTTCGCCAGAGTTGGGGCCATAGAAGGCTGCCGTGCCGCAGCTCCTGCACTTGATGCAACCCGTGACAAGGTACAACGAACCGTTTGGGATATCCATGGCACCTTCCACCATTACGTGCTCGTACCACTTTGGGGCATGGCGCGCGGCAAAGTTTCGAAAGTGCCTTTTATTTCGAGCTTCAAAGTAAGTAGCACCTTCAGGTAACTGAAGGATAGCTCCCTCCTGTCCCGGAAACCGAAATGTAATAGGCCTAGTGGTGTATATCATGAAAAAAAATACAGCCTAGAGAAGATGAACAACCAACAATGTGCCTTTATGCTCAACAGCGTTGCTAAGAAAATTCTCCCCTGGTGGGAAAAAGTCGTGTTTTTTTGAAAACGAAACACGCTGAAGTGTTTCAAACCCTCCGGAAGGGCTTGAATCCAAACCGGCGCCACCAATTGGGTTAACGTTGAAAAAGAAGTCAAAGGTGCCATCTGGGGTGATCCTACCAACATCTCCAACTCTAACTCCCTTCCGCCAATGTCTTTCTGTAACGTCTCGGATGGGCCGGGGATCGTAAAGTGGATAACCTTTCCGGAATCCCAACATGAGGCGAGAATAAGTCTCCACGTCTATAGGCACCATTGGGGTTGCAGACCGGGCCTGTAACGAAGATTAATCAAAATTAACGTAGTCCCATTTCTCATTCTCACCGACTGGGTATCCACGGCTACCTGCATGATGTCATCAACACTTGTCGTAGTAGTGGGCCAAATGAAATTGAACATGGATCGTGGTACAGAACCGGGCAGGAGGCGCATTAGACCTGCATAATTGCCTAGTCATTCCTATTCAGATAGAGTATACTACATGGCATGCCGACGTACCATATGTCATCTCAGCTACGCGATGATTTCTTCCACCTGCGGGGCCTTGTGATCTGAGAAGAGAGGTGCTCTCTATTCTCGGTGGTGAGTCTTCTTGACGTTGCGTCGAACTCCCCTC
>KI546896.1:0-56557 GCA_000497225.1 Amanita jacksonii TRTC168611
AGTTCCTGAAGGACTCTGGAGATAGTGGACCTTCCAATACCAAGTTTGGAGGCAATATGATGGATGGAGAACCCATTAGAAGCAAGGGAGAGGATGTTTTCCTTCTGAGCAGAGGGGATGGGGTGCATGTTGGATTGGGGGACTCTGTGAATTCTGGCCCTTCTTAAATACATTGAATTCAGGAACCATCTAAGGTACAACCATCCTGATAACAATCTGTGACATTTCTCATGCCACAGGAACCAGCTACCATCAGATTCTGATATTTCTGATACCCACTCAAATAACTGGCCCAATGAGGCATCAAACTGAATTGCCTATATCTCCATAGATACTGCATCAGATTACATAATTCTTGGTTTGGGGTATAGCCATTAAGTAACACTTTCTTACATAAACCAGCACTTTGGTTCTGTTTGGTCTTGGTGTGATGCTATGTCACAAGCAATTCAAAAGTGCCAAACATTGGGCCAGTTTTTTGAGTCACTGTAGTTTATAAGCCACCTGAACAGAGGCAAAAGTGAAACAAACATTAGGCATCTGAATATGAAATGTGGCTGGGGCTGTACTACTAAATAAGGAAAGTCAGATCAGCCAAATAAGGAAATGTATGCACAGTGCATGGTGGGATTGTAACCTTTCATTCAATATCCACAAGTTGATGACCATATTCATATCATTATCTTTAATCGTCCTGGATATAAGTTCATTGGGGCAGTAAATGCTCACAATGTACCTGGTCAGCATCCTGAAGGATGTATTCGCCTCGCAGTGCTGATTGTCTTGGATGAGGGATACAACCAAAGAGGAGCTCAGGCAAAGAAAATTGAGTGTTGTAGATGATACGATTGAGGTTGTTCGGCCCCATGTGCTTGTTGGTCCAGATGTTTGGGAGCTTTGGAGCTGATGTAGTAGATAAAATAGCGGCGTTCCTTAAAAAAACAAGCTTTACCTTCGCACCTTTTGACCCGCCATAGAGGGGCTGACGGAAAGAATTGACCCTCAGCTAACGCCTAAAACCACTATGACCGCATTCTACTAAACCACTGCATGTGCATTATGTCCGTACTATTTGTATTAATTCTCGCAGATTGTAATAAACACTTGCTAGTCAAAAAAAAAAGATATTCATCTGTCTCTTCCGCCGCATCCAAGGACCTTGGTGGCTTACCATCACAGTGCCTGTGCCCGACACAGAGATCGTGTACGTCATGCCCAACTTATGGATGCGCTGTGAGGTGATCCGCTCCTCGAGATGACATTCACTCCAACTGGTTTAGGCCAGGCAATACTCGAGGGCTATCATGGGACTGGCGGAGCCGAATTGATCGTGTTTCCACGACAGAAGGCGAAAATATTGTTCTCGGCGCTACTGATATTAGCAAAGGAAGGCGTTAAACCATTGGAAGAGGACCATAGAGCAGTCCACTGCGAAGGAAGAGCAGACGTGGGAGAAAGTTGTGTCACGCCAGTGACACCTGGGCAGAGTATCTACGGCGGTGACCTCCTCACGTGCACGGAGTCGGGTCGGACGCGCCGTGCTTCCATTGCAGATTATCAGATGGGTCAATAACGAGCTGAGGTGAGCAAGATCAATGCTCGATTGAGAACCCCGGACATTGAAGAGCCGTCCAACGAGAGGGAAGGGATATCCACCCTGGAGCCAGATGGTGACCCAGAACCTTTCTTAACGGTCCAGCGGAATGACAGCGCATCGTCGTCCGTGGGTGCAGATCTATCCATGTTGGACGATAGAATACGTCGCAACTCCTCAGGTATCTCCGATTCGTGATTCGACGCGTCCATTTCTGGGACAGAGTAGATAGCGGATGCGTCTGAGCGACCCCGGTACCCGACAAAGCCAACATCTTCCTCGCCTCTGGCGAAACGGAAACCCTGTTGCCCTTCTTCTCAATCTCAACGTCCCTCGTTTCCTGGACCCGAACCAGGGCCATTTTCGATGGAAGTGACAACTCCGACCCATCACAAGCCGGCCCATGGCACGGCGCGGTCTTCGGCCTTGCAGCTGGCTGGAGGGAATGGAACTTGTAAGCTGGCTCTGGATCTGGAGCAGGTGTCGTCCGCCTTCGATGACTTCTACGAAACGAACTCGGGGGCGAGACACCTTCTACTTCACCCTCAGCGACAATGAAGAACTCGTTGATTGTTTCTTATTGGTCAAAACTCCTTCCAACAGTTTCGATCAAGGCGCTATTTGTAGTCCGATGGGGACCTCGCCAGCCGCGGGATTTGGAGCATGACGGACTCGATTCTTGGGACGGTGGCAGACGAGAACCTAGGTGTCGTGCAATCCGATAGCAACGACTGGGCCCAGCATCCGGAAAGATTTCGGAATCGGGCATCCTCTTCTTCCCGTCCAACGCCTGTTGACTGGCACTTCTTTCGCCTTCTTCTCCTCCATCGCCTTCTCCTCCCCCTCCTTCCTGCTCTTCTCCCCCACCGTTTCAAGACCTTCTTCGTCTCAACGCACGGACGAAGAGCTATTGGAAGATACCCGAGAATTACTCGATGCCGAAGAAACAGAGACAGGGCACAAAGACGATCCGTTCGACAACGCCGAACCGGAACGAATCCTCCCAAGGAAACCACTCTCGACTGAGAGCCGGTTAGAGTTCGGTTGTGCGGCCGAGACAATGGAAGAGGCGGTTGACCCTCCCCTGAGCGTTGGCAGGCAGATACTCGAGGGCAGTCCGAGCCCCGAGGATGCTGGCTTTTCTTGCGAGTGTCTGGCTACGCGAGCTAGTCGACCCCATCGTACTGGGTGACGCGCAGCCGGTCTCAAATGTCGTGGTTGTGTCCTTCTCTTTCTTCTTTCCATGTCTTCTCCTTCGTCTCCCTCTTCTCTTTTTCTCCTTGTGCCGGGTCTCCGACTTGGCGCTATCCGTAGGCTCAATCTTCCGACTACCCCTCAACTGAGCCCAGCTTCCAACCCGGGAAAGAGAACGAACCAGATCTCATCGCCCGGAGAGTGATTGAGCACTGACTGTGGTGGATCGAGGTCGAGGCTGCAGCAGGAGGAGGAGGAGTCCTCTGCAGGCGTCTCAGTGCGGAAGAAAGTGGATGCTGGCTTGGAGTCAGAAGTATGGCCAGCCGGTACAGTCGTTGCAGATTGAAGAAAGGCTCCGGAGTCGAGCGAGTTGAATCCGACTCTGCTATCGCCGCCGAGTTTCAGAGGTTCAGGAGCTACCGAAAAAAAAAAAAAGATCAGCAAGAGTAGACTAGCACCCGAAACCGACCTACTCCTGGAACGAATAGGTATAACTGAACAGGCGGTTCTGACGCTACAGGACGCGAAGTTACGGATTTATCCTTTGAATCTTTCCTCCGCGGCCCATACTCCACCACTTGTCCTTCTCCTCTCCCTTGTGTTTTAAGACAGCGGGAGGCCGACGCAGACGCGTAGACACGTTCTCGCTCTTTACGGCGCTGCTAGGCGACGCCGGGACGTTCGTCGCCTCTCCCAGAGGAGCGCGAGACTTTTTCTTCTTGACCATCAAGATCTCGCCTATATCTGGATCGATGGCAGAGTACGTAAATGTCAGAACTCCTGTCACCGCCCTGATGACCCGCGCTGCCCGAGTTTCTAATTCGTCCATCCTCCTTGCCCTTATTATTACTGACGACGTTGAGGAGACCTAGTTTCGACTTTTTGGGAACGAGACGGCGTTTGGAGGCAGAGTCCTGTTTCGGTGCAGGAACGGAAGAATTTCTGTGATTAGCGCGGGCCCTGGAGGGTTTTTCAGCTTGCCTTATGCCTTCGCCAGCAAATCCCCGCGCAAACCCTGCGATGCATACGGTGATAACGGCACAAGGCTGGGGAAACCGAACTAATTGGGGAAACGATGAATGGGCCGCTTGGGAAACGTGGGGGTGGTACAGTCATTTCTGCAGGGCAGTGGGTATACTTCTCGTGATCGGTGTTTCTCTGGCTAACCCATGATAGTATTCACCCTATCTTCGGAACTATGCAAACATGCTTTCTGCTTTATTCTTTTCAAAGTTTGAGGGTACTTCTGATCCCGCTGCGGAAATTTTTAAAAAGACACGGGCTGTAGCAACGGGGCAGGTGTAGCCTACAGATCGGGGTACGATCGTTTATGGGGGGGGAATTATTTGTAGTTATTTATTAACGACATTAATTTTGCCACAATACAAAATGGCTAATCGAAAACCAATAGGTATGCAGGATATACGGTCTCCGAAACCAGAAGAGATACTTAACGAAGATGAAATTGACGATGAGGATAACACACGCGACTTGAATCAAGAAGATCTGCCAGAGGGCATGGGCCTCGAGGGGTATACCGGTCCGTCTCACAAGGTCGTTAAGCCTTTGAGTCCGGAGGCCCTGGCTGCGTATAAGGCTGCGCAGGGTAGGGCAGGTGTCATCTACATTTCACGGATCCCGCCTGGAATGCGTCCAGCTAAAGTACGGCATTTGATGGGTGCATATGGGGAAGTTGGGAGGGTCTATTTGCAGCAGGAAGGTGTGTGTGTGTGTTACGAGCGCAGGTGTGCATCGCAGGTTCATCTAACATAGCGACAAGATCCTAAGCGTGCCTATCTTCGTCGAAAACACACATCGACGAAGAAGCCTCATTTTACTGAAGGTTGGGTAGAGTTTATAGACAAAAAAGTAGCACGGTGTGTTGCCGAAATGCTAAATGCTCAGCCAATTGGAGGCAAGAAAGGCACGAGGTGGCGAGACGACGTTTGGACAATGAAGTACCTTCCAAAATTCAAATGGCACATGCTTACTGAGCAAGTTGGTATGTTCAGGCTTCACCAACTCATTTATGATCAATTCTTTGAGATTTGTCACTAGCGCAAGAAGCGGCAGTACATACGGCGAGATTGCGTGTCGAATTGTCGCAATCCAAGTCAGAACAGCAGGAGTATCTCAAGAACGTCGAGATAGCTCGCCAGCTAGAGAAGCGAGCGGCGAAAAAGAGGGAGAAAGGTGAAGTTATGGAACTGAAGACAATAAATGATACGAAACGGGCGAGAGAAAGAGATGGGCAAGGTACGAGTAGGAAAAGGCGTAAATTGAGCTCGCCTGAAGGACAGCTCAGCGATGTTTTAGGGCAGATTTTCTAACTTGATAGTGCGCACGGGCCCGAGTATAAGAGGGGTGAAATTGAGTCGGAGCTTCAAAAGTGTGTGAATGGCTGAAGGAGAGTTTGTGTTGAGGTTCATCGCGAACACAGTAGAGCGTCTCGGAAACGAGATTGAGCTCGTTGAACGCTGTATCCGCGCCCTGTATCGTGTTCTCAGAGGTCTGTGCTTCACTATGCTCGACCTCTCCCAAGCAGGCTCTGATGCTCTGTCTTGCCTTGTTCTCAAACTTTCTCAGCTCTTTTCTCTTAAATAATTATGTCCTGGTCATCATCTTCGTACCCTCCCCCTCGCCGCTCCCGTTCTCGTTCCCCTCGTGGCCCATACCCTCCAAGGCCACCCTATCCTGACCCTACCTATCAAGGCGACTCGTATAGGGCAGACTGGGATGCTTATGACAGAGACCGAGTATGGGCAGGCTATGACCGGGATCGCGCTGCCTATGATTACAGTCGCCGGGGCAGGAGTCGTAGTCCACCATCAGATGAGAGTAAGTCATCCGTTCTGTGTTTTTACTTTCTTCCGTGCTCATGTTTCTTTCTGAAGTAAACAGGAAGCGTAGACGGTCTGTGTCTCCTTACGACCGGGACCGGTATGACCCCCGACCGCGTTACAACGATGACTACGGTCTGCTTTTGTTACACGTGATTTATGGCTGCCTGGGATGCTAATACGTCCTTTTTTTTTTCTAGATACACATTCTCGGGCTTACGGCGGTTACTCTCCACGCCGTGGTCCCCCACCACCGTTTCCATCACGACGAGCACCTCCAGACCCACATACCTTCGAGTATCCGGCGACGTTGAAACAATATGCCGAATGGTTTCGGTTTAATTACCCTCAGCAGGCCATGGATGAAGATAATGCCGACAAAGCCGCTGAGCAGGAAGCTGGAGATGGCTCTAAGCCAAGAAATGGCATCAAAATGAGGTGGGAGAAGTACAAGAAGGAATTTGCCGCTGCACAGGTCAGCATCAGTCCCGACTCCTTTTGTGTCCGTTCGGACAGTGTATATTATTTCACCACTACCTTGCGATTTGCTTTTGTGCATAAGATCGTGACTAAATCGTTTCTGCATTCACGTAGCTTCAAACCATGTTTGACCATCATAGGAAGTCTCCGTGGTTCGCGGAAAAGTATGACCCGGCGGCCGAGTTCCAATCCCTACGAACGAGGGTGCGGAAGGAAGGCTGGAAAGGTCGATTGAATGCGTTCCTGCATGACCTCGAATCAGGGAAATTTGATCCTGACTTGAACGATCCTGAGCCGGAACCATCAACTCATATCAAGGAAGGTGCTAGCAACGGTGACGGCATCTCAAAAGAGACGAATGGTGGATTGGTCGAAGACAACAAGGGAGATGATGAGATTCAGTTCAACATTGATGTTGACGATGAGGGCGGGGAAAACGATGCTAGCAGAATGGATACTGGTGGAAAATCTTCCAACGACACTAAACGAAATAACCGTGGAGAAGAGATTTCTGTCATGCCCGAGGGAAACCAGGTCATGATTAGAACCATTCCCCCTGATATTGGCCGCGTAAAATTGGAAGAGGTACAAACAAATGTTTTCCTTTTAAACCAATCCGAAGCTGACGCTCTTGGCGCAAAGGCATTGGGCAAAATTCCCGCCTTCATCTATCTCGCATTAGGAGACCCTTTGCAAAAACGCAACTTTTATCGCGCAGGTTGGATTAGGTTTCGTGACGATGCAGATATGGCGTTGGTAATGACTGAGCTGTCTGAGAAAAAGGTTCGTTTCTCATTTGAATGTTTACTCCAGGTTGCTGAACCGTATTACAGATTGAGGGCTTTAAATTGCATGTTACTCATAACCTGCGTCCTTTCGTGAACAAGATTCGTTATGCTCCTGAAATTGCTAGCAGACCTGAACGAATGGCGAAAGATTTGGCAAATGCGAAGATTCTTGCTGAAATCTTGGAAGATGAGGCTAGCCGAATTCGCTCCACCAAGGTGTTGCCGTTGAATCCACTCACTGAGAGTGAAGGTCAGAGCGCTGAGCAGTCTGATGTCTCTATGGCTCCACCTGAGGTTGAGGATGAGGACCCAGAACCATCGGAACGGGGTACCGTTGTCGTGGAGCGTAGAATTGAAAAGGTGATGACGGATCTACGTGAGCAGGGGCTTCTTGACGTTAATGACGAAGTGACGTACGAAGAAAAGAAAGTAGGTTTACGTGAAATTTTCTCGGTCAAGCTCTGCGTTGACATGTACTGCAGGTTACAGTGTCGTTAGATCTGTATCTCGCCTACCTCCGAGCCGCTTATCACACATGCTACTACTGCGCTGTTACAACTGATCACCTCGAAGAATTACAGCGCAAGTGCATTAAGCATGTGAGGAGGCCAGTGTTAAAGTCTCATGGAGAGGGAAAGGTTGGGGATTCCGTGAAAGAGAAAAAGGATGATGAGAGTAATGATAAAGGCACTGAGAAAGAGGGGAAAAAAGATAATCAGAGTAAAGGTTCAGCAGAGAACAAAGACTCGAAGCGTAATGGTTCGTCACATTATTGGAGAAATTATCGATTTAACTCGTCATTACGCAGATGAGCGTTGGTTGGAATGGCTGGATTCAAAGGTCGCCCTACTGATTAACCGCGATGGGGTTGATCCCCGTGACTATAGTGGAAAGAGCTACGATGAGTAGGGTTTTTTTGTTCTTATCTCAGTTGGTCATTACTGAACGCCATGATAAGAGAACTATCCAAAGCAGTAGAGTCATTCATCAAGCAGGAAGACGAAGGCAAGTTCAGGTGCAAAACGTGCCAAAAGCTATTCAAGGCGACTTCATTTGTTGAGAAACACATTGCAAACAAACACCCTGACCATGTGAAGCACCTCGAGGAGGTAAGCCATCAGATTTTGGGGTTAATTCCGTATTACGTTTTCATCACTGTCGGTCTAGACACCTTATTTCAACAATTTCGCCCTTGATCCGCACCGTATCCAGCCATTCAGCCATCCACCACCCCCGTCGAATAGCAACAGTCAATCTGCTCCACCACAGGCATATGGTATTCAAGGTCCGTCGGCTTATCACGGTGGTGCGGAGTACGGGCGGCCGACTTATTATGGTGGAACATATGGAGCAGGATATCCCTTGCCCTACCAGAACGGGTATTGGGAACATCCCGGTTACGGTGGAGGACCATACGGGACGGTCGGGTACCCGCCCGCCATGGTACCACCAAGAAGGGACGAAGCTACTGTGGCGAGACGACTAAGCGATCGGATTAGTGGATTCGCACATGGGACTGACAACGTTAACGTCCCTGCAGCTGCTGGGTTGCCGCCAAAGCCGAGCGCAGCAGCACTTGACTCGGCGTTGAGCAGCGGAAACAACGGGAACCGAAGAGGAAACAAAAACAGCGGTACACAAGGACCCCCACCGCCACCACCAGATGCAAAGGAAGATCCCCGAGCGGCGGCAGGAAAAAGGGTCAGTTACCACGACATGGATTTGGTTGCCGAGGTATGTTTATGGAATAGACAAACTTAGAAGACAAGAAATGACCCCCGATCTGTGACAGGGCGATGTTGAGTTATTTTACTGAGTGAGACAAGGGTGGGAGGGCAGAGGACGGTATTGATAATAATGTCTACATATTTCACCGCAATACAATCCTATATTTGGCTCCCCCTCAGCTCCCCCTCCCCCCATGAACAACCCTAATCTCCCTGCCGTACGTCTCCAGCTCGTCGGAGACGACGACTGCACGCTTCACGATGCTGTCGATGTTGCCCCACAGCCTGACTCCCATCCTGCTTATTTTCATCACCATCTACCCGCCCTCTATCCCACTCTCTTGCCCCGCTTTTCCCGTTCTCTCTCGATGCCTCCTCCCTCCCACCTCTCCTTCTTCCGACGTCCCCCCGCCAACTCCGATCCCTCTTCCCCGCTGTCTCCCGCTCTTCCCCCCTGTCACCACGTCTCCCGCGAGCTCGCAGACTCATTACAGTCCCTCGTTCAGACTGTCCTTCACATATCTCCCCAGCAAGTCCTGGACCCCACAAAGGAGCAGTTTGCACCATGTACCCTCGCAGTCCCAACCACCTGCATGTCTGCTTTGCTCACTATCATGAAGAACCTCAACTACATATCGACTAATATGGCCGCTTTCTGCGTTACCCCTGATGCGAAGATACCGCACGCTGCACACGTTGACTTTGACCTTGGCGAATTGTTACAGAGTATTGGCGATAGTCTAGGCGCGGCCGCCGCGCAGGTCGGAGCCGACTTGGTACTATACCACGCACATGTCGGATTAAAACATATATGGGTCACAGGCGACGAAGAGGGCCTAAGCTATGCCCTTTCCCATGTAAGTCTCAAGTCTTAATCTCTTGTCACAGTGGTCGCAGATCTTATATCCTCTGGGTAGACAATTCGGCAAGTTCTGAGCACAGCGCGACCGGGCGATACAATAGAGATCGGTCTCTTGACCTCATCGTCTCTTCAGAACGATGCTGCGTCCCTTGCTCCTCAACCTGAGACGGACAGCTTGACCCAAGTCACGTTCGTAGTGTCGCACAAATTCTCGACCGTAATCGATCTAGACAAAGAGCCTGCCCATCCGAGGCCCTGCCATTTCATGCCAGTTCTCCAACGCATTTTGCGCCACATAGGTGCCACGCTTGTTTGTGACCTTCCACCACCCCCGCATTTCGCCAACGGGCGTTCCTATGAATTGAGGGTGACTTTGGCTCGTGGCAAATCGGACCCACCCACACCTGCGAGGCCAGAGTCTGACGCTGACATCGTGGCACCAGAGCCATCGCTGGAGCAGCTGGTTACTTTCATTGAGACCCTCAAAAACAAGAGGGTAGCGTTGCACGCAAGCTCCAAAGGCTCTTTTGCTCAGTATTTTACCAGTTATCTCACTGCCTGGGGTATGGATGTCACTCATATCTCTCCTGAAGGTAATGTGGAAGGCTTCAATACAACAACGGATGTGTCAAAAAATTCTGAGTCGCAGGAAGCCGCTGAAATTCCGACCCTTAGTCCCAAGGAGGGTGCTTCAGATCAAGCTTCTACCAATACTCGTTTCATTGTCATCGATGATGATGTGGACACCCTGAAAGAGCGTCTCCTTGCATTACGAAATGACCAACATTCGCGGAGACCTTCGCTAGCCAACATTCACAGGCCGCAGTCCTCCCCCCCTATCTCTCGTACAGGACCTGTCCATCTGTCGACTCCTTCGTCAGTCGTTGTTTTACATTTCTCCAGCCTTTCAAATTATAAGGCTGCAAAAGACATATTACAGGCGGTGATAGCAAGCTACACCAAGACGAACATACCTCCACCCGAGGTCATGATCATTCCAAAGCCTGCTGGACCACGTAGACTTCTAACGGCCTTGCATACGGCTATGACAAACCCTGTCATAGATCCACTTTTTCTGCCTATAGCTACTTCTCCCCAAAGCCCAGGAATCTTCGCACACGGGGCCTTCTTTGGGACCTATACGAGCGAGAATACGCAGTCTCTTCTTAGACAATCCAAGTCAACCGTCCCACGGCCCAACGGTGGAAGGTCCAACACGGACAGATCATCACGATCATCAATTAGTTCCGATCACTCCCCACTCCACCCGACTTCACCGCTTGGTGGTCCAGATAGTGTCGAGTACTTCTCGCGGGCGGCCTACAGACTTGGTGGATCACCCTCTTCCGGTCTAGTGATACAAAGTCCGGATGGACAGCCAGCTGGAATCTTCTTTCACCCACGTGTTAAAAGTTCATCTCGCATGCCTTCGACACAGTTAATGGAACGAGACAAGGGGCAACTTGCTGTTCATGGGCGCAGACAATCAGTTGGCCGCTTGACACCAAATCAAAATGATAGAAACACGCCTTCTTCGGCGACTCAACCAATCGCCCCTCCCCCTGCTCGAGCATCTTCAACTACAGGCGTGCCTGCACCTCCCCATCCGAAACCGATCGCCAGAAGTCACAGTGGCCCTGGGCCAGAGCAGGCTTCCACCTCGACCGGAGCAGCGGAGGTTCAAAGTCCATCTCCAATAACCGCGCCAAAGTCCGATGCGACGCAGATGATTGTGCAAGCAGCCTCGTCACCCCCCACCGCCTCGTCCAGAACTACACCTACTCGACGTTCGGTGCTGCGACGGCGCATAGCAGATCTAGCCAGTGCTGCTACTCCCGCAGCAACGACCCCACCTCTATCAGCAAAGTCTACAGCCAAGAAAAAAAGCAAAACTCCAGAAAATATCATCGTACCACCCATCAGCGTCTTAATAGTGGATGGTGAGGAGTCATTTCCGGCTTTTCATTTGTTCAAACGGTGTTAATTTCATGCAGACAATCCTATCAATCAGACCATCCTGTCCACGTTTATGAGGAAAAAGAAGATTCAATATGACATTGCAAGCAACGGTCTAGAAGCAGTCGAAAAATGGAAAACGGGCGTATTCCATTTGATCCTGGTACGTGCTACATTACGTCTCATAAACCTCGCTTTGCTTCACTCGGTTTAGATGGATATTCAGATGCCGGTCATGGATGGCATTGAGGCTACCAAGGAGATACGTCGAATGGAAAAGAGCACGGCACAGGCACTGTATCCCACGACACCAACAATGTTAGGTGACCCAAAAATTTCCCCTGCCAAGACACCGTCAGAATTATTATCTCCGGAATCGCGCATTCTCCATTCGCCATACCACCCCTCGGTTATCATTGTTGCCCTGACTGCCTCCTCGCTGCAAAGTGATCGTGTAGCAGCTCTTGGAGCTGGGTGTAATGACTTTCTTACAAAACCCGTATCCTTGCTCTGGCTGAACAGCAAAATCATAGAATGGGGCTCCATAAAGGCCCTGCAAATGTGGGCGGATCTCCGACCGAGCGTTATGCGGAGCATCACGCATGGTCAACAAGCGCAAGCTCGAAGTATTGCTGAGCGTCTCCACGTGCCAGCGAACCGTAAAACCGCACAATCGCCTCGTGTCCCAACCGCCACCACAATTAGTGCGGCGCAGCCGACGACATCCGGCGACCAGAGCCGGAACGTCGTGGGAGAGAATCGAAGTGAAACACAATCTAGAGCTCCTGGTATCGCAAGCAACGAGACAGCTGCGAAGGCCAAGAGTGATGTTGCAGGCGGTTCGTAAATTCAACCCCCTCCCTCCCTTTCGCAGTACATAAGCTCACAAACAATCAGATGCAGGAAATGGTATGACCGTTTAACGCATTTATTTCAATGGACTGAGGGTATTTCCAGTCAAGGCTAGTGAAACACCCAAAACAACTTCTCGATCGATGGCCACGCTGCCGTCGGCAAATCCGGGGTCAGAAGCCGACGGGCAGACTCATGATAACGCGGAAGCAGCTAATGGAACTGTAAACAAGTCGCCTGAAATTTCTCGCGGGAACTCATGTTCGCCGAATGGCCACACGACTGACAAGTCAATACAGCACTGACGGTTTTGGGCAGCCTGGGCGATTGTATCCGTGTTGGAAAAACTGTTCTATCCCTTCATCCAGGCTGCCGAGTTCATCCGCAAGTATCGTTAGTAAGGGCCTAGTCGGACTTTGGTGCTTTGGTGACGTTATCGCAAGTTGGGGAATATTTGTTATATTTTCTCGTTTTTTTTATGGTTATCAATGGTTTGTATACGAATCGGCATCTGGTCAAGTCCGAGTCGGCCCCCGTTTTTGCTTCTGAACTAGTTTCATGGGTTCATTGATTGTTATTGATAGATTCTATCGGGACCATTTTTTTTCCGTTTCCATGCTACCTTGACCACTTGCCTTGTATGTTTTCATTACAAAAAAACCCTACTACAATTAGCATACTCTTGCACGTGTATCATAGAATACCCGCAGGGCTTCCCCTGCAAGGGTCGCAGCTGCATGTCCAAAACCTTCCAAATTTGGGGCTTATCTCGATTGGCTAAGAATTATAGCCTATAGAGTTGCAGCGCCGTCAAGTCTCAAGACAGACCCTGTTTAGGAAAAATGCAACCAATGCCGCAGCAAATTCGGCTTAAGCATGTATGTCATGATAACGTCGATAGAGTGCAAGGACTGATACAATCATAAACGCGATAAGCAACATGCGGCTACAGCACGGTGATATGTGCCATTGAGCTGTCCACCGATAAACGGATCGCATTCAAATCATAGGTAAGCCTCAGTCAGGGGCGCCCGGCTTTGATCTTGCAAGTTGCGCGGCAGCAGCATAAAGGGAACCGAACATTCGCCGTTTCCCAGCGAATACTGATAGCGAGGACCTGGAGCTGATCCCGGTAAAGGCGACGTTCCCACGATAGCGTAGGTTTGGTGACTCATATTCAGTTACATAACAGGAGCAAGTGCACACATATGACTGCCGCGTTTCTCGGCCGCCCTAGGGCGAATGGACGTTTCAGGTGGGAGAAAGCGGCGCAAAGGGTGCGCGAGTTGTGCGTTTCGAGGTGAGTTTGACTTGATGGCCTAGAGCTTCTTTGAAGGGGATGAATTGTCAGCAAACCAGGGAGATCAGCGGCCGTATTTAGTGTCCACCCTTCACGGCCCGTATATGACCGGTTTTTTGACGGGCGGCGCCCCGGTCCGCAAGGGCGTTCTGCCTTACATAGCATATCGCATTTGTACTTGGAAAGATATGCAGTATCTATCTGTGACGGCACAGAGCGAGAGTACAAGGGAAAGAAGGGCAGGGAGAAGGTTGCGAGCGCTAAGGCACAGCGTGAGAGGCGAAGATTTGGGTTGGGATTTCGTACGTCGGAGAACAAAATTAGCTCCGCGATATTGTATTTCAGCATCCCCGAGTCCTCATTCCAGCCACAGGTTAAGCCTCCTCGGCTGTCCCTCTTTTTTTTTTTCTCTCTCTCCCTCTCCCTCCTGCTACCATCGTTCCCCAACGATGAATTCTTCTCTCCAGGATCCCGCAAAGAAAACATCTATCAATTCTTTGCTCAACCCTCAAGAGGGTCCGTCATTCCCTGCACAAATCTCTAACGCTAGGAGTCAACCCACTCCACATCAATATGCCGCTCCCAGACAAATACCCCGTTCATATGATTCTTACCAGCCTACTGGTAGTTCTTTTCACTTGAGAAAAGCTGAATGGGACGATAACACCTCTCGCCGTCGGCCTTCCAGCGACGCCATCGCGCCTGGTCGCTATCAGGAACAGCCGGCCCATATGAGAACCTCGTCCGCTTATCACGATACTGTACATAATGCGCGTCTACCTCGCGAGCGACATGATGATCATGGCCGCTACTCTGGCCACGATCAAATCTGGGCGACTCCACAACAAGGGGTTAACAGCATCCCACATGTCCCCAAGGCTTTGGGACGTCATAACTCTAGTGAGCGTGAAGGTAAGCTATCCGACCCGCCACAAGGTTTCGCTAACTTGTCAACCTAAATGATGTAGTCATGTCAGGTGGCTACCCCTCCCAATGTAAGCCACATTGTAATTCGTAATAATGGTGCGCATATAATGGGTGTCTCGATCTTCCAGCCGAGTATCCTCAAGCGTACCAGCAGAATGGAGTTAGTGGGCAGCACAGCCGTGCGTCTGATTATTCGCTTTCTGCTTCATCTATTTTTAGCGCCTTCATCAGATTGGCAGCCGGCAGAGCGAATGTCCGTTCGCCTTGCAGCCCGCGGAACTGCTCCAGATGAACAGCAGGACCAATATCAACATTATCAAACTATTGGTTCACGTACTGACCTTGCGTCATTTTATGGACAATCAAGCTCCAGAGCAGTCTATTCTACTCCGGTGTACGCGCAGCAGGTAACACAGCAACAACGGCAACAGTTAACGCCTCCACAGTCACCGGCTTTTAGTGACTCGAGGCAAACCAAGCGCCGCTCAGAAGAGCTGCCGGACGATGCGTCGTCCAAGCCCAAGAAGAAGGCTCGCGCGAAGAACCTGGTTAACGGCACTCAGGGTAATTGCCGCTTTTCGCCCGCAATGTTCCCCCCCCCCTTAACTGTAACAACCTTTCTAAACAGGCCCTTCCAAACGTGGCTACAATGCCAAGAAGAGAAGTGTCGCAGCACAAATCGCTGCTCAGAATGGTGGGTTATTCCTTGCGAGACACCACCACATCACCTATGGCTGCTAGATTGCTCTAGACGGCTCTGTCTTAAGCTTATGCATTGCATCGTAAAATTGTTCTGATGTGATTTTAAATTAGCTCGCTTGAGGGCTTTGTCAGGAGAATCCTCCAGTTTGCAGCCTGAAATGCAATTTGCGCGCTGCATGTCAAACCGTTACAAAGAGCATAATTTCCCTCGTTGTGTCGCTTGCACTCGTCGATGGGCCGGTGATACGTGCCGATTCCAAGGTATCCGGTTTTTCCTGAAAGATTTTGAAGAAATGATCGTTGGGATCAGCTTCGTTGAGAGTTCTACTTCTGACGGGCCGACTTTGGACTTTCCAAAACAATGGAACAGACCCTTGAAACCCGAGTTTGTCAAGAAGGTGAAGGTGCGAATTAGCCGTGACACTCCGTTGGTTGTGCGCTTATGATCATTTCCAGAGTGTTGTCGCGACTGCCTTGTTACCCACACTCCGTCAAGAAAGGGACCATCTTATGCTAGTAGAAATTATCCGTCGTCCACGGGAGACGGATGTCCGCACAACTTGTGGTAAGTTCCGTTGAGACAATGGCTCATTCATATTGACACATTTCTTCAAGATACATGCATGACTTCAATATTCTCGAGTTCGTGGTTATGCCGAATTTGCGGGCGAGAGGCATGTTCCCTATGCTTCGAAAAAGTGAAAGACTTCACTAGCCAGAAGCCTGATGCAACTCCTGAGGAATTGGCTGCTGCTCAGCAACGGCGAGAGAGGCATACCCATATCAATCCCTCGTTTCTCAGCTGCACCCGGCGCAACGAGCACTCAGCCAAAGACTTCTCGCCTATGTCACGGTTTTGTAATGAAGAACTCACCAAGGCCATTCGAGAAATGGAGTCCCTAGTAAAGGAAGAAGGTGACAAGGCGATCGTCGGTTCCAACGAAAACTCTGTTGCTGTTCCGGATTTCCAGGAAGGAGTGTATATACCTCCTAATCTATCTGACATCACTACTTCAACTCCAACCCACCCTGTGCGCCGCGTGCCAGACAAAGTTCTCACATCCGAATTGTTTGAAAAGATATGGTCTCTAGGAGAGCCGTTCGTGGTTACAGACGTCCTCCATAAATTCGGCCTACGGTGGAATCCAGAGTACTTCATGGAGAAGTACGGAAAAGAGAGTTGCTTGATTATTGAGTGTCAATCAGACACAAATAGGCGAGTAACGGTGGAGCAATTCTTTGGAAAATTTGGAAACTACGAAGGCAGAAAGGAAAGCTGGAAGCTCAAGGTACGGGGTCTGGTCCTACTTCGCGCCAATTGTTCGAGTTTTTGTGGCAGGACTGGCCGTCCTCTGCTGAATTTAAGACGACCTTTCCTGAACTGTATGAGGACTTCAGCAAGGCAGTCCCCGTTCCTGACTATGTTCGACGCGATGGCATAATGAACATGTCCTCTCACTTCCCTACCAATGTTATTGGGCCCGATCTAGGTAAGCCCTTGAAAAGCCTGTCGATCTAGTTTCTGATAGACTTGGTAAAGGTCCCAAGATGTACAACGCCATGGCGTCCTCACTTTCTGAGGGCTCGAAGGGCACAACCAGACTGCATATGGATATGGCCGATGCATTGAACATTATGACTTTTGCGACGCCGTGTGCAGATGGTTCACCCGGCTGTGCGGCGTGGGATTTGTTCCGGTCGGAAGATAGCGAGAAGCTACGAACATTCTTACGGAAGAGAGTCCAAAGTGTCGGAGTTCAAGACCCTATTCATAGCCAGCAAACGTATCTGGACGAAGCGTTGAGGAAGGAACTTTATGATACATTCGGCGTAAAGAGCTATAGAATATACCAACGACCAGGGGATGCAATCTTCATACCAGCTGGAACTGCACATCAGGTTGGTCGGTCTGGGCACACTAACGGATCAAGGCTAAATGAGCTATCACAGGTGGCTAACCTTGCTGACTGTGTCAAGGTGGCGATAGATTTTGTGAGCCCCGAGAACGTCACGCGGTGTGAGCAGTTGACGCATGAGTTCAGAGAGCAGAATCAGGGACTGAAGTGGAAGGAGGATGTACTGCAGTTGAAGACGATGATGTGGTTCGCATGGTTGTCTTGTTGCCTGGAGGAGGAGCGCGGGAAGCAATAGCAAAGTATAATTTGTATTGTAATTTTAATGACATCACTGCCTCATTTCAAACCCCTCCCATGTCCAAACCAACGCTATGGCAGGCGCTCTTGGGAAAGCCCTCGCAATCCTACACTTTCCCATCAGACAAACACTATTTTTCCACAAAACACGACTTGCTTCGTATTGCCACCCAGGTAGGCATTTCATGTCTAGACAGCCCTCGCACGTCCGTGCGGACTTACCTCTCAGTCTCCCCCAGGCAATCCTTCGTCGCCTGCCATGATATCAGACGCCGATTCAAACGACGACGAGTTTAGTACTGCCGCAGGGTCAGTTCCTCGAGATAGTGGCTTGTACGAGGACGAGGACGACGGCAACATGTCAGACTCCGAGGATGGCACTTTTTACACGCCTAACACGTCCCCCCGCCTGTCGATGGTTTCCAGAAGCTCGGGCGGTAGTGCTGCCTTCGTTGGCCGCCGGTCTCCAGGTACCTCCCACCTGCCCAGCCAGCGTTCCTCCAAGGTAGCGATGAACAAAGCCTACGTGAATTCCAACGCTGGATTGTCGACTATCCCCAATGCTCCTACAATCGTTGTCACCAAAAACCCACGCCGGACAGGCGCACCAGCCATAAAAGAAGTCGCACCAATCGCTGATAAATCCCGTGTTCAAGATAAAATTAGTCCGGTCCCATCCGCGAGTACCTCTTCCAGAGAGTATACTATGCGAACCCAGGATCCTACCCCATCCTCCAGCAGAGGCCACACTTCGACATCTTCGCTATCCTCGACTTCTCTAGACGGACAGTCACTATTCTCTTCAACTATGACAAATTCCACACGGACTTCATTGCCGTTCCAGTCTGAGAATGACGTAAGAAGCGCTCGTCTTCCCAAGCAGGAATTGACCACCAACCCCGACGAGGATCGGGCAAGCGATTCCAAGACATCCACTTCAAAGTCTACCAAGCGAAAGTCCCTACCAACACCTTCCGGCATGACCCACATTCCCTCGAACGGCGGTACGAGCCATACGCCACAACGTAAACAAGGCAGCGTTCTCAAAAACATGTCCAAAACGAATGCTAGCATCATGATGAATATGACTGCATTGCTTGAAGAGGATGAAGACGTCTCAGCGGGAGGCGGCCTAAATTTTCGATCCTATTCTAATGGGCCCCACCCACAAAGTAACGTGGTACTGGTGCAGCCTACGGAGTCAAAGACGTCATCAAAACTTACTCCCCCCCTTGATGATACAACGAGATCCTCAAGGATACCTTCCATATCTTCTACACTTCGATCAACCAGCAACTCGACCTCTTCTGGAGCTCGTGATATTATGACAAATGGCAGTGATAACAATGGCAAGAGTCGTCGTCCCGACCTGCGCCACCGTCGCTCCCGTTCCCATGAAGATCTAAGGTCAAACTCAAGGTCTGAGGGCCGTTCGCGTGCAGCGCGCACGTCCATATCAGCACTAGCCTCTCTTCCCATGCCTACTGGGGACTTGCCCTCACATGGAACTCCCGGTTACTCGTCTCTCGTTCTGCCCCGCGCGCCACCTCCTGTGTCGCTGAACCCGCGAGCACAGGCTCCAAAAACGGAACCCAGTGCTGACGGCAAAATTGACTTGACACGTAGTGGCATCGCTCAGACGACCATGGCAACAGTGGAAGTTATTCACGGTCTGGGAGCTAATGCAAAGACCGGTAACGGTTTCTTGGGCGTTTTGGGTAGAACTGTCACCTTTGGCAGGCGGAAAACTGTTTCAGGCCGAGCCGGGCCCGAAGCAGCTCGGGCACGGCGAAGCATGGACAATGCTCCCGCGCCCGGAGGTTTTCTTGGTTCGCACCAGCCACTCGGGTTCACGAGTTACCGCAAACCACCTGATTACGTTTCAAGTTCGGGTGTTCTCGTTCAAGTATGGGCTGTTGGCGTTGATTATGTCGATGCGCGGCTGGTGGGCCTTAGGCTTGGTTCTTGTCAGAATACAGACCAGTCGTTTTCTTCCCATAAAGGGAATACCTCAAGCACCCATTCAAGGAATGGGAGTTTAAGGTGGAACTTGATAGGTTATGCGGACCAGAATCAACACCAACCACAGGTTAGCTACATACCAGGTAGAAGTTTCGTAGGGAGAGTGCTGGAGAAAGGATGGGAGGTCGGAGATGAAGTGGCGAGAAAGGGTGACTGGGTTGTTGGCTTGTTGGAAATACGCAAGGTCAATTTCCCTTGCTTCCAGCGCCCCTCATGTTAACAGGTTCACACAGGCTGGTGCACTTTCAGAGTTTATCGTTGCAGATAAATGGCGCATACACCGAGTCCCACAACCCAAGATGAATAATATGTCTCTTAAGGCACTCGGAAAACAACCGGAACGAAGTTCATCAGCTGCTAGGATGCCAGTCTGGGGCTTGACATTGGAAGAGCTCGCGCTTCTTCCCCTTTGTGGCGTGCCCGCCTATAGAGCCGTACGGACATTCATGTATGCGTTTTCAGCCTCCTCCATGAAGGAAGCAGACGACATGACCACCGGGAGCGCCCGCGTCATGTCTAATCCCAGGAGCCCTCAGCTATATGGAGAAACGGGAAGACGACCGCGTGCCCTCGTGTTGCGTGGACATGATGGTGTAGGCGGCATAGCAGCGCGGATGCTCATTGCGAAAGACTGGGATGTGTCCATTCATGTCCCTTGCCCCTTTCCCACCCAAAGTGATGAGGCCGAAATTTATATGTCAGCCATTGAGGACCGTGCGCGTGCATGGGGATGCGACGAAGTTATTTTTGATGATGGGTTGGAAGAAAAAGGAGATGAAGGCCGCGGTGCAGTCGTTCGTATATTGGATAGGCTGTGGAGTGAAGGAGACGTGGTCGATGCAGTACTGGATACAGTTGGAGGCAAAGATGTCTGGGAGGCTGCAGAGAGGCTCCTTAAGTCATCCGGCTCCAGTTCTTCTATGACCAATTCTCCATCACGGTCGCCAGGCAAGAAGCACTCAAAAACTGTGGCTCAATTCACTACGCTAGTCGGCGATTCGCCGAACCGTGTTGTACCTAGCGCAGGTGACTTGTTCAAGGCTGGGGTAAGGTCCCTCAGAATGGGAGGAAAACCTTCTGCCGCAGGGGCTGCCAAGCGTGAGGATGGCCCTAACACGCCAAGCAGAAGTGGGCGTGGAACTGGAGGTAGGAAAGTGAGCTACGCTTGGATAAATGCGGCTCAGGATGTCGATTGGGAGGGCCAGGACATCTCGGAGACCATTGAGGCCGCACTCAGGCTGGCATTAGAGGGAATTGCCAAACCATGGGTTGGAGCCGAGGGACAGGATCTACGCGTCATCACGTTCGAAAGAGCCCCAGAGGTCTTTGTGGACAATGGACCTCTTTCTCATGGTTCAACTGCTGTGGTGAAGATTGTTGAATAGTCCATACCCCGCTTAGACTGTTTTGTTTCACTCTTGCTCTTGCTCTTGCTCTCTTGTACTTGCTAACCATAACATAGTCAGTTATGTATAACTCATAAGTATGTATCTAATAGACATACACGAGGTGGAGGTGTATAAACGTACTCCCGTATCACTAAATTGGTCTGCTATCTGATGGCAATGTGGATGCCTCGATGTCAATTGCAGGGCGGCCATTCTCCTGAGACGGAAACTTGAAGAATGGAATAGTTCGTAACTTCTCGGGAGTAGGACCCTCAGCTCCTAGTTTCCTCATACCCCGCTCAGTCTATAGGCCCGCAAGTCAGACATACGGAAAGGGAACGAGAAATGTTACTCACAACTCCGGCATTCGCAATTCCTCGGTCGAGGCCCTCAAGAAGCGTGCATGCCTTGCACAACTCATTACTTGACATGTATCCGCAGCGCTTGCATGTCTCTGCAAGCGGTGTCAGTGGGATTTGGTAACCGTAACGTCACGTACGCTGTGCTTTTTGTGTTGCTTTCACTTCTTCCTTGACAGCCCATGCCTCTCCAGAGTGTATGATATCGATGATTGCACTGGGCCTCGCTGCCTCGAGATCTTTCAGAAAGGCTCTGGCGTGTCCCCGGTAAGCATCGGGGGAGTATATACATTCCGTAGAGAAGTAGTCGAGTTTCTTGAAATAGGCATACATGACGATCTCTTTTTCGTATGCATACTTGAACGGCTTAGAGCGCTTGATGGTATCTTCGCCTTGGGTGCAGATGGACGTACATCTGCCAAGCCGTGCAATGTCACCACGCATGACTGTGCATGTGTGTGAGTAAATGCTGATCAGGCTAACAGGAGGTTGCGAGAAATCCAATTACTGTTCATGAGCACTGTCTCAGCGATATCATCAGCGTTGTGACCCGTAACGATATGTTCAACATTCAGCATGGCTGCGCCGCGATCAAGAGCTTGCCGCCTGAATACACCGCAGAATGTGCAGTTGTTCTTTCTCCCAATTTTTGCGACGATGGCATCCATGGTCCATCCGTAGAGATCATCGTAAGACAAGATTTTTAGGGGCATGTCGTACTGCTGTTGATTCCTCTTTACGGTCTGTAGCACCATCCAGTTTAGTAGACGCATGTGGATAGGCTAGTGGATCGTCGACGTTACCTCAAGCGAGTCATCCCTGTATCCTGTAATGCCCTCGTCTATGGAAAGTAAGAAAAGCTCTAGTCCGTAACTGTATCGTTCGTTTAGGGTTTTCATCACATACGCCAGGACAGTAGAGTCTACAGGCACCCGTGAGATGAAGTAACCCATTAAAGTCCAGCTCACCTTTTCCACCGGAAGCACCAATGGCGATTCTGTCCCCTGGCTTGAATAGGGAGGCTTCGGTTATGGTATTGTGCACTTCTGTTTCGAAAACGTAAAAAAAGCAGTCTTTGCATATTTGTTGGCCTGTCTTTGGCCGCTTGAGCATGGGTTTGGCGTTCTGGCATAAACCGCAAACGCGAGGCGCCATGTCAGGTTGGGCGAAATGGATAGGTTTAAGTCATAATCCATATCTTATCAAACATGATTCATTCTGAGATAGTATCAGATTGAATAAGGCCGCCTGGCGAAATGGCATCGCGTCTGACTACGAATCAGGAGATTGCAGGTTCGACCCCTGCGGTGGTCATTTAGATTTTTCTGTAATTTTGCTATTGCCACGTCGTTGGTTATGCTTACTTGGACTTTTTCCTACTAGATGCTGGGCTGGGTTGTCACTCTGTCCTCTATCTTTGGCGGTTGTTGCGGGTGCGGTCGATTGCGTTTTTTTTTTGATTCGCGCTCATAGTTCTTGTCCAGTAATGCGATAACACTCGAGCAAATCACAGCGAATCACCAACATGCAGGAGCTTTCCTTACTTTCCTTCAGTTCCTTGCTGTCTCTCTGTATGGCCTACCGCAACACCTGACCTGGACATCCTACGGGCCGCGTCTAAGACCTCGGACGGTACCACTGCTTCCCTACGTGGCCCAAGTCGTCCTTTTTTACCTCATCTCGTTGCTCAACAATGCGGCATTTGCGTACCACATACCAATGTCGGTTCATATCATCTTCAGAAGCGGTGGATTAATCGTGACTATGTGTCTTGGTTGGATGGTAGGCAAGAGATACACGTTGACGCAGGTCGCGTCGGTGGTGCTGGTGACGATGGGTATCGTCCTTACGACACTCTCGGCATCCCAGCCTGCGTCTTCGACTAGACCTACGGACACGCATCTCTACGCTAAGGGAATCGCGATACTCTCAATCGCTTTACTCCTCTCGGGAATCCTTGGGCTCGTGCAGGACTGGACATACTCAACCTACGCTCGCCCGCGGAAAGAAAATGGAGCCGCTGCCGCTGCCACCCCCATCACCAAGCCGTCTGCAACATGGCGAGAATCAATGTTTTATCTACACTTCCTTTCTCTTCCCATGTTCTTTTTTGTCCGAGAAGATATCTTGTCGCAACTACGCATCATCCAATCTTCTTCATCCAACGCACTCATCTTGCCACTGCCCTGGGGCGTGGGGGACATGGCCATTCCAACCATCTATGTCCCTCTCGTGGTCAACACGCTCACCCAGCTCGTGTGTGTCGCGGGCGTGAACAGGCTGACAACGCGTGTCAGCGCCTTGACGGTGACACTGATCTTGGTTGTTCGGAAGGCGGTGAGCCTCGTACTGAGCGTGGTGGGTGATGGCATCGTGATAAAGTATGCCGCGTCTGTTACCATGAAAGAGGTATCTTGGAATAGGCATGTGGATGTGAATGCGCGGATGATGTGGACTGGCGCAACGTTGGTGATGATTGGCACGCTCGGGTATTCGTTGGGCAGTGCCAAGAAGGAAACACCGAAGAAAAAACAATCGTGAGGTACATGTATACATACATATAGACGACATATCTATTGTAATTGGGCCTGTATGATCTTAGGTTTTGCTGTTCAGAAAGGCATCCAGCTCGTCGTCTAGTTCTTGTCTTGTCTTTTTGCGTGATGGTTCGTTCGAACCACTAACAACACCATCGCTGTTAAACCTCCCTCTTCTTCTCCCATTCCTTTGCTTCCTTGCACCATCATCGCTCGCTCCTGGCGATGACCTATCCCCATTACTTTCTTCCTCCGCGTGCCCTCTCCTGCGGCCCCTCGCTCGCCTTGGCAAGGGTACCGTTATTCTATCCATCAGCCCAGACCCCCTCCCGCTTGCCGAACCAATAAGTGTACGCCCGTCGTTTGCAATGTAGTCAGATCGCATCTTCGAAGGTGGACTATCAGGGATACTGTGCCCGTCACCTTCTACAGGTACGCTCTCGTCATTGAGATCCTCGCCCAAGAACTCATCAACATCGTCCCTCGTTCGCTTCCGCCCCTGGATACTTGACGATGATGATATTGCTAACCGCTTTTCCAACGTCGGGGAATCGACGACACCGGGTTTCCCGCGATCCCACTCCCTTACGGCGTCTATTTCCGATTTCTCATTTTCGTCATCGATCGCGATTCTCTCCTCGAGCGTGTCACCCACTTTTCCCATTCTATTCACTAAGCTTGCCTGCGCGTTCGCAGACACGCTCACAGGGACGACACCAAAACCGGCACTCTCCTTGCCAGCATCCGAGCCATGTTTTTTGTAGAATTCACTGTCTTTCTTTGCGCCTCGTTTCTTTTTATCATCATTCCGTGCCCATCGGATGCTCACCGTCCCTCTGAGGCCTTGCCCTACACCCAGGCTATGATGGATTCGGTCTTCTGGGGGCCAGAGAGAGACAGGGATCGGACGTGCGGTGTATAGCTCTGTCGTAGAAAGGTCGAGAATGGTGTCGCTAGGTTTTTTCAAGGCAAGAAAAGCGGATTTGGCAGCGGCTTTTGAGGAGAAGACAAATATACAAGTGGTATCATCGATCCATTCCAGTCCTAGAGGTTGCACATCGAAATGTGCTGCATATTCAAAGAGACGTGCAGTGGGAAGGTGAGCTATTGGTGGTCCTTGTAGTAGTAAGGCGTTGGCGCGGAGAATGGGATCTGCGGTAGAGATGGAAAGGGATGTAGTCAATTTCAAAGAAGAGTGTATTGTTATTACCTTGATCTGTATCCATTTCATCATCTCCATCTCCCTCACCGTCGGCATCAGCGTGTTTTCTCTTATAGAAAGAGACAGTGGAATCAGGACGCGGTCGTGAATGGGCTTGCAGCAGCGCACCTTTCCAAGTCGGGAGGAAGCATCAGAGAGCAAGTATACTTTTGTACTGCCTATGCGGTCCACAAGTGGGGAAGCAGCAGCCTCCGAGGTTGTTGTAGGCAGCTGCTCGTCATAAGGCAGAGAGTCGTCGTATGAGAGGGTGTCGGCGTCCATGGCTGAGGTGAATGGGGGTGAAAACAAGACACAACAAACAACATCCCCATGTCCGACACTGAGCTGAGCAAGAACAAGTCACACAGAAAAGACAAGCGTATGTTGCTGTCCTCGTTTTATTCTTGAGGCAATTTATACCGACGTTGTGCAGCATGGGACACCGACGATATTGATCAGTGAGTTTTTTTTTTTGTTGTTTGTTCTTGAAGCCTGATCATATGCCTCCTTTAGCGTGAGGATGATTTTTTTTCGTTCGAGGGACCAATCGTGTTGAAAACTGAATCTTGCACACGGAGGAATAGTGGAAAGTAGAGCCCTTCCTGCCGACGGACAACAAAGCAGGTCCGTTTGCTGAGGAATCCTCCTTTGCAACGCTATTCCCAAAGTACCGGGAAAAGTACCTGAGGGAAGTGTGGAGCGTCGTGACAAAGGCGTTGGATTCACATGTAAGGCCTTTCTTTTCTTTGAAAGTACTCGTCCTGTCGCGGTCCTGACGTTGGCAACTACGGTTAGGGTACAGCGTGCACACTCGACCTTGTACATGGGTCCATGTCCGTACGAACAACGCGAAAGACATATGACCCCTATGTTATTCTCAAAGCTCGTGATATGATTAAATTACTTGCGCGGGGCGTGGCAATTAATCAGGCGATCAAAATACTGGAAGACAATATGGCATGTGATATTATTAAGATTGGAAATACGGTGCGGAATAAGGAGAGATATGTCAAACGAAGACAGAGGATCATCGGGCCTGATGGGAGTACACTCAAGGTGAGACAATGGTGTTAAAGGAAGAAAGGCTTCTAACCCCCCAGAGAGTAGGCCATTGAATTGTTGACAGGGTGTTATGTGCTTGTACAGGGCAGCACTGTCAGTGCAATGGGCCCATATAAATCGCTGAAAGAAGTCCGACGAATCGTCCTTGATTGCATGAAAAATATACATCCTATATACCGGATAAAGGCGCGTAGCAACAAGTACATTTACCCTATCCAACTTGGCTCATACCAAAACAGGAGCTAATGATCAAACGCGAACTTGCCAAGGATCCCAAGCTAGCCAACGAATCATGGGATCGGTTCCTACCCAAGTTCAGAAAGCGGCACCTCAAGACATCAGAAAAGACTGCGAAAAAGAACGAAGCAATTGCGCGGAAGGAGGAAGCACGAAAAGCAGCAGGGTTGGAGGGAGAGGAGGCGAGCAAGCTGAAAAAGAAGGTTTATACACCGTTCCCACCACCACAGCAACCACGCAAGGTCGATTTGCAATTGGAATCCGGCGAATACTTCCTCAAGAGACATAAAAAAGAAGAAAGGGAGGAGGCCAAGCGGAAGCAAAAGGTCAATCTCGCACATATTTGCAGCGCCGGTTATATTAACCCCATACGATATATATAGCAAGCAGAGACGACTGCCAAGAGACAAGCAGAGCGGGCAGAGGCGTTTGTGCCGCCATCGGAGCCTGCAGCGCCTACGGTGGTGGATAAACTAAAAAAGAAAAGGAAAGGAAAGAATGAAACTGAAGGGGATAATAAAAAGAAGAGACAGCGGACCAATTGAGTTATAGCAGTAGCAGCTCGTATGATTACATCAGCAACCATGACCACCGCACCGAACGCCGGTCCTTCTTCATGGCCTCCTCCTCTTCCGCCCCCTCCTCCTGGATGCCACTCCATGGCGTTCACCAAGTCAGCATTGGAAAGTCACTTAGGCGCTCTCTAAAAGCACGCAAGAACAATGGCGAACCTCCTCCGCCTGCTGCTGGTGCCAAGCGGCTCCCCGAGCATGATTTCTATGCCTTTCGTTGTCAGTATAGTAATTTACCACACGTTCCACACTTTCTTGGGGTCTGTCTCTGAAAATGTTGCCGCCTATACAGACAATTTCAAACCAAACTCCATTGACCCTGAAAAACCAGGCAGCATTGATATCCGCAAGGCGACCGATTCGACGTTGGTCACTGTGGAGTACCACAGCAAACAGGTGTGTGTGTGATGTGGCATATGCTACTGGTTCATATGTCTGTCTGTCTGTCTGTCTATGTACAAGGTTCACCTACCTCAGTAGACCGGCGAAGCACACGTATTTAGAGGGACTGAGAATGTTGCCAAAGAATGGGATTGCGTACTTGTTTACGACGAGGAGCTGGGTGTGAGTGCTGTCTTTCCCCTGTTTCTGAATATATAACTAATATTATATTTTCAAGACATTGACTCTAGAGAAGCTAGACTCTCATGTTGCTCTGACACACGAACGCAAACCCATGGGTGCTCGTCCACCCCCACGTGCGTTGTCCCATTCGCTGTCGCCGGACTGACTATGACGTGTCCTTTTGCTGTATAGCCACTGATACCCCATCTTCCTCTCAATCAAAGGTGAAAGAGGATCCTGAAGCTCAACTGGAAAAGGACCTTTTAGACCTTGCCGAACGTGACGCCGAGGGGGAAATTGACGAGGACTACGCACAGCCTATACCCAAGAACATCGCATACCGTCAAGAAGAAGAGGAAGAGGATCCAATGGAAGAACCCATACCTCCTCCCAAACCGCCCAAACCGCATCCTCCTCCTCAGCGCCAAAAGGCACCTGCGCCTGTAAAGGTGCCCGTGAAACCACCCCAACCCCAACGTGCTGAGAAGCCGCCGCCTCCGTTCAAGAGTAAAGTAAAAGCGCCGGCTGCTCCACCTCCGACATCCTCGGCTATTCCGGCCAAGCTTCCACCACAATCTACCTCCCATCCTCTTCCGCCCAAGCCCAAAGCGGCGCAAACACCGGTCCAGGCACCAGCGCCCGCGCCACCATCAACGCAAACTACTAAAACGGCGAAGAAACGAGAAACCGAGCCTACTCAGCTATCTGATGCTGAAGAGGAGGTCCTCGAATTCGGTCAACCTGCGAAGAAACGGACGCGAAAGACATCATCAGCACTACCTGCGCCTACGCCGGCCCCACTGCCTTCTAGCGGACTCGCTTTGCCTGGTACTTCATCATCCGTTGTGCCTCCTCCGCCTATATCCTCTGCGTCTTCAAGTAAAGCATCCTCAGCCGCAGCGCAAGGCGGTAACGCATCCGAGTCAGAAGAGGAAGAATGGGACGAGGTTGACCCCGCAGTACTTCAAGACGATGACTTCTTTGCGGACATGGAGCAAGGCCTTAGGGAGGAAGAGGATCAGGGAGAAGATATAGACGTGGATGAATTTGAGCAGCAAATGAATCAGGAGATGGAAGACATGGATGATGATGAAGAGGGGATGATGGAGGTAGATGTATCAGGAAATCGGGGCCCTCCGTTATCGCTGAACAACTACGCAAGGGGAGTATCGGGCGTTGGCCTGAGCGATGAGGAGACCTCAACTAGCGAGGACAGTGACGATGATGATTGAGCTTGGTTGTAGTGACATTCTAGAATGGAAATTTGTTTACACATACTTCTCTGTTGCGATCCACAAAAAATCTGCCCAAGGCATCCGCAAAATTTCAAAATGCTCGTACTGTACGAGACCGCGATGGGCTACTGCCTGTTCAAAGTGACAGACAGCGCCAAACTTGAAAGCCCAGATCTGTGGAAGGAGTTTGAATCACCAGAACAAGCGAATAAACTGTGTGTTGCTCCCTCCCCACCCCCCATTCTCTTCTTTTTTTTTTTTCAAAGCCCTTTTGAATTATTTTTTCTTTACTTTCAGACTAAAACTAAAAGCACTACATCGATTCACTTCGACCGCGTCTGCCGTCGAAGATATCACGGCACTGCAGAATGGGAAGCTAGGCAAAGGGCTCAAGAAGTTTCTGACAGACGAGGTGCTCAACAAAGGCAAGAGCAAGGAACATCTAGTCGTGATAGATCCTCACCTTGGTAACGTTATTGCCTTCTCTTTTGCTACGAACAATCTCTAATGGAAATCCCACAGCGCATTCTATATCAAAAAAGCTCAGCATCAAAGTCAACGCCGTCACGACTGAGGGTGAACAAAGAGAGTTATGGAGAGGTATTAGAAACCAACTAGCGGCGTTGTTGGACGGGCTGGATCCCAAGGATTTGGCAACGATGAGCCTGGGTCTTTCGCATTCCCTATCAAGGTGAGTACGGTGTTGAAGAAAGAAAAGAAGTCCCACTCGACACGTTTCTGACGCGTTTTGTCCAACAGATTCAAACTCAAATTTTCGCCAGACAAGGTCGACACGATGATTGTCCAAGCCATTGCGCTCCTCGACGATTTGGATAAAGAGATTAACATCTACGCTATGAGAACAAAGGTAAAATACTGTGAGTGTGTGTGTGCACATCTGTTGACGTTGGATCTAGGAATGGTACGGTTGGCATTTCCCTGAGCTCGCCAAAATTATTACGGATAATGCGGCTTATGCCAGAGTTGTCCAAGTAATGGGTGAGTGCTGTACGAGCGTTGGTACTATCATCTCTCACCCACCCAGGCTTTCGGACAAACGCCGCGAACATATCTTTTGCCGAAATTCTACCCGAGGATCTTGAGGCAGCCATCAAAGCGGCCGCAGAAATCTCAATGGGAACCGAAATCTCAGAGTCCGACATTGCCCACATCCACTCTCTGTGCGAGCAAGTAATCGCGATATCAACCTACAGAGCACAGCTATACGAATATCTCCGCAACAGAATGAACGCTATCGCACCCAACCTCACAGCCTTGGTGGGCGAACTTGTTGGGGCGCGGCTAATAAGCCATGCCGGCAGCTTGCTAAGCCTGGCAAAGTTCCCAGCAAGTACCGTGCAGATCCTCGGTGCAGAAAAGGCACTTTTCCGTGCACTTAAAACAAAACACGATACACCCAAATACGGATTGATTTATCACGCATCGCTTGTGGGTCAAGCACCTCCGAAGCTAAAAGGTAAAATGGCTCGGATGGTGGCCACCAAGACGGCGCTGTCAATACGTATGGACGCCCTTACTGATTCCGATGGCAAATCCGAGCCATTGGCGCCATCAATAGGCATCGAGAATCGAGCCAAGCTCGAGGCACGACTACGGATGCTGGAAGAGCAAAGCGAGATGGGTACTGTCAAACGGTTTGCAGATCAAGGCAGGAAGCAACAAAACAAATTCGAGATGAAGGGTGAGACGAAGACCTACAACATGCAATCAGACTTTGTCCCCACGCAGAGGGACGATCCGGTGGATGTGGCAGTGAAGGCGGTGGTGGACGTTAAGGAGGAGAAAAAGAAAGCAAAGGAAGAGAAGAAAAAGAGGAAAGCGGAGAAGGAGAAAGGGAAGGAGAAAGAGGAAGAGGCTCATGTCAGGATAGAAGCTGATGACGAAGAGGAAAGTAAGGAGAGGAAGAGGAAGAGGAAGCGAAGGGAGAGTGGAGAGGCGAACGGGGTACAGGCAATTGCCAAGGAAGAGACAGAAGAAGAAAGGAAGGCAAGAAAAAAGGCGAAGAAGGCCGAGAAGGAAAAGCGGAAGGCCAGCGAGGTAGACGGAGACGTGCCCAAGAAGAAAAAGAAAAAGACAGAAGAATAGTTTGTCATCCTGTGCTATCTACTGCCATATATACACGATGCTATTCCCTTGTTCAAAACCAAACTCGAATCAAGAATGACATGTTCCGCGGAGTCGCGTGTATTAATGGCTAGGACAGGGTTTGGTCATCTCAGAATGATCTCGACAGATAAGATAGCGCGAAACCACTTACGTAGCGATAATGATTTACCGGAGGTGCTTCATGTACATGTCACGGCTACTAGCCATTACTAGTTAGACTCTGCAGCGGCACGAACCAACTTTTCAGCTTGTAAAGACCGAGGAGTGATAGAGCACTTGAACGGCAATGGATAACTATAAAGAAATACTATAAGCCGGAGTATTTCCCTGTGTGTCGCAATCTGCCTACCTGACGAACGAATCAGAAAACGCAGAGGGGTCAACATCGATTTCGTTGCCCGCTTCATCCTTTGCCTTTCCGATCTTGAATGTAGATAGCGTAGACACTATCGCAAGCCACAGCTGACCACTACTTAGGAGTTAATTTCAATATCATAGTCGGGGAATCATACCACTGAGTCGGCAACGTGTCTCCCGGCGCAAATCCTGTGATATTTTAAGTTTGGCGATTGATACATGAACCTCGCATACCGTCGTCCAAATCCAAAGGCATAATCCACTGTGTCATCGTTCAGTGTTCCATCTTCATTGAAAAATCTCTCGGGCATGAAGGATTCAGGATCCCGATAGACGGCCTCATTTCTACTGATCGCCCTGCGAGGTCGTTAGAAGAAGAAGAATTAGTTCAATAATAGGGAGGTTACCAAATATTCGCCAGAATGGCTGCATCTACGTCGAGTTACAACATATGCATTAATCAACCAAGTGGCACAACACACTCACTTTTCGGGATAAGAAAACCCTTGTAGACATCGTCTCTGATGGTAGCATGTGCGACGTTGAGGGGTAGAACCGGGTGCCAACGTAGAGCTTCTCTAAAAAGTGCTTCTACATATGGAAGATGTGATCTATCTTCGAATGTCGGGAGCCTATCTGTTCCCACAATGCGGTCAATCTCATCCTGCGCCATCCGCTGTTGCTGAGGATGAAGGACCATGATAAATATGAATGTAGTCAGAGCACTCTGGATCTATAAGCGCATTGAGGAGCAGCAATACTTCGTTCAGGTTCGCAGACATACTGTCTCTCCACCGGCTACATCTCAATTTAGCAACGAGTACTACGCGAACGAATGAATCATACCAAGGTACAAAGTTGCCATCGCGTCTTTGATAACTTTCTCCTCGTACGGCCCCTCTCGCCTTGTTGGATTGTTCTGCAACACAATTGCCAATGAACAACTTTTTGCAGTACCAGTGGTCTTTGATGGAGATGCATGAGAACCTCCCGTGTCCCTACGGTAAACAAAAAAAAACACACCAAGCCTCTTTTAACATATTCATATGGTATATCCAAGTACTGCTTTGCGATCTGCTTGAGATACGCAGCAAATCTTTGAGTAGCTGCTCCGGGTACCCAGGGTGGTATATGTGCGAGGAACGTAAAAAACTGGATAATGGTCCGTCCAGGTAGGTTTAGTTCAGTTATTCCTTTCGTCAAGATATCACCCATCTCCACGATGGGGTCATGTTTCTGTGATTGCAATTCATAACCAAATGTTGCCTCCAATGTGATAGAAGCGCTTAGCCTTAGGACCAGGAACAGTTACAACAATCAATTACACCATTAAAACAAACATACGCTTTACAGTGCACCAAGAAGTCCGCTGGGTCATGGAGGAACTGCCCGAGCATCAGATGCACCTTGTCCATGTAGAGACTATGATACGATGGCATTAAATCCTTCTTGAGACTTTCTTGAAATATTCTTCTATGTTGCCGCCATTCGTCTCCGTAAGTGAGTGCAGTAGTCATACGCTCTACGCCCATCCTAGGAACATCGTATCAATGCGGATCAGAGAATTGTAGCAAGATTGGATACATACATCTTCCGGGTAGCAAGGATGGGCCGGCTTGAGTACAAAGCTGATCTCTTATCTAACAGGGCCACGGCGTCTTCCATCTTGTTTATCACGATGATGTGGGTCCCCATAGCGGAAAAATGTATCACACCACCTGGAGTTTGTCAATGAAATACCAGCACCAGTAGATGCCTGGTTGATCGAAACGTACTATTAAACTGCTTGGATATTTCCATGTGTCCCAGCCAAGGCTTACCCTTTGGGAGGTCAAACGCATTACCGACAATCGGTTTGGGGTTCGGTCCGGGCGGAAACGGGATACCAGATTTCCTCTTGAGCAGGAGTATGACATAGACTGTGAGCACTACAAGCGAAGCGGGGATCAGTGTGGACATTCCTTCTGTGGGGTGGGCTCAACAATCCGCAGAATCATCCGATATAAGAAGGGTGGAAAAGCCATGGCTGGGAAATCCGAACTCGAAATCAAGAACGACATAGTACGCGGGGTCGCGGGAATTGTGAAAGATCTAGATGTGACAATGAGTGATGGCCGTAGAAGAAATCATGCTTTTGGCAGTAAAACTTCTGTTTATTTCAATTTAAGGGTAAAGATAAGTGCTTGTAGCGTTTCTATCCGGAGAATTCATTCCTACCGAACCAATACTCTGGTTGTGTTTGATAACCAATGCGCCTTACACTCAATTATAGTAGCTTGGGAGATGGTACGCTGTACACCAGCCGACCCTGTTTCTGGGTAGCAATCAGATGTGGAAGGGATGTGAAGTCTACTTACTAACGTAATAGAGATTACCCTGACAGCTGTTATCTTGTTCGAGCACGCCGCGCCTCCATTCATTCTTGTGTCGTCAGGTACCTCGTCCCTTCGTTTATTTCATACTAGATCTCCTTGTGCGCAGGAACGCAATATATGCTGTGAGCGTGTGTCAAAGTAAGTAGGATGAACGGATCACGAGGTCTTCCAGTGAGGAATGGGAAAGAGGAACCAGACGCGGCATAAGAGGACGGAGACAAGTGCTTTCCGTGTATCTGTGATGCGAGAACTCGTTCCCGTCGATCCATAAACGCACGTAACTTGCCCTTGGTACAGAGGCCAACTGCAGATTTTTCGCTTGCTCGATTTATGCCCACGTATGAACTCTTTTCTTTTTCAACTCACCACGGATACAGGAAGTTGCGAAATATGAACCGCACGGCGGCAAAACTAAGAGGGAGGTAAGCACAGAATACGCTAAGATCTTGATTAGAGGAGAGCCATGGGGATCATGGATGTGGGGGGCGGCGGCGGCGGCACGGGAGGCATAAAGCCAAGTCACGCTTCCTGTTACGCTTTGCCCCATGGCGTCCAACTCCAAGTCGCGTCCCTCAGGCCTCCTCAAAGCCTACCTCACCGCCTACAACCTTCTCTCGACCCTCGGCTGGTCTTACCTCCTCGTCCTAACCCTTCGTCACCTTCTTACCTCCCCTTCTACTCCCATCTATACCCGCGCGATCACTACCTACAATTCCGTCGGATCCGCCGTCGCGTATGTACAAACCACCGCAATTTTAGAGGTAATCCATGTCCTCCTGGGTTGGGTCCGAAGCCCACTCCAGACGACCATTATGCAAGTTTCAAGTAGGCTGATTCTCGTTTGGGGTATCACCGAGCGGTTCACGAGCGTAAGAGTGATCCTTTTTTTTTCAAATTTTATCCAAAGGTGACACTCGAGGTCCGTGTAGGCACAAGCGCATCCCCTCTATCCAACTATGATCCTTGCCTGGTCTTTCACCGAGGTCATCCGCTACGCGTTCTACGCATTCTCTCTCCTATCTTTGGAATCTAGGCTCTTAACGTACCTCCGATACACGACCTTCTACGTCCTATACCCCGTCGGTGCAGGTTCTGAGGCATTCCTCACCTTTGCTACTGTACCAAGTCTGAACTTTGAGGAGGGAAAATGGTCATTCTGGGCAGTCGGGAGACTTGCCATGTTCTTGACCTGGTGGCCTGGTAGGTATATTTAGAAGCCGCTAAAACTCACTGGGGTTTACGTGATTACACAGGTCTGTACGTGATGTACACATATATGATTGCTCAGAGGCGCAAAGTACTGGGTACCTCAAAGACCCAGAAGGCACATTAGCTCATGTATCCGTCCCCCTCACCCTAGCTAGCGTACATGTGAAAGTTAAGAATATAATTTCCGATAGATTGTGTTCCCTTCCCTGGGTAGAACTAGAATACTGTCCAGACAACTCTAAATAGATTGAAAAGTTGCATTATACCACCAACTGGCGAATTCTTAGAGCTACAGGATAAGAAAAGAAAAAGCCCAGCTCAAAAAAAAAGCCGTGTCCCAACATTTACGCAGCAGGCTTAGGCTTGGGAACGGGCTTCCATCCGTTTACGATAATACCGCTAGCTACTTGTCCAACGAAGTCGTTTTGTCCACCGCGGGTACCAACGAACGGCTCAGGTGTCGCAGACGACCCAGACGCGGGTGCCGCTGTACTAGATGAAGCAGGTGAGCCTGTCGCCGTGGCACTAGACTCAATCGAAGTGGCAGAGGCAGGGCTTATTGTCTGCGTGATATCTCCACTAGACCCTGGAACAGTATTGTTTGCGCCACCAACGGCAAGTTGGCCCAACAGCTGTGGGTTAGTATCAATGAATGCGATAGTTGGGCCGGCGACGACTTTATCCGAGGTCCTGTTGACCACGTCGTTGGCAAGCGGTGTGCCGTCGCTAGTGACGAAGAGGGCGACAGGGCCGTTGATGCCTTGTGGGACAACGCATTCGGCGAGAGGAAGAGGAAGAGCCGTGGCGTTTCCGCCAACCATCATTTGGCAGAAGAGGTTCTACGGGTGCCGTAATTAGCGTGTTACTACTAGAACAAGTCATAACAAGAACATTACATTCTGGCCATTAATGGCAGACGACTGGAAAGTCAAGGTAGTTCCAGGCGCGACAGTGCCATTATTTGTGATCGTCAATGTGGGATTAGGTTTCACTCCCAGGTCACAAGTACCGTTGAAGAAGGGGCTGGCAATCGCGAGGACCTCTTCTGGCCTGAGGGCAAGATCAAATGCAGCCGGAATCGGTGTACCCGTTCCAGAAAGAATGTTCAATACAGTTTGATGCCGTGCCTCAACGGTGAGGATAGATCCAGCAGTCGTCAACACACCAGGGTCTGAAATGAGATGTGCAGCACCAAGGTAGGCACCAACACCGACATCTTCGACGACACGGGCAACAGCGGCCATCGTCGGGACATCCTTGAGAACAGCATCAAAATTGAACTGACACGTCGTAATGGGAGATGCGCCGGAGGCCTTGATGGCAGCCTATGGTTACGATGGGAATTTAGGATCCATCGGGTAGCTTGGATAGATAACAACGTTACCTGCAACGTCGCGGAATGGGTACTCTCATCCTTCTGAATAGTGCTAAACTGTTCAATAGGAATCTGTGGTGACACGAATCCGGCAGAGGTGAAATCGGACTCCTGGAATTTGCTAAGAGCAGTCTGATAGAATGTAGATTCCAGTTGTTCCAGAACATCAGCAAATTCTGCACCGTGTTAGAGACCGCTTCCATATCAAGAGAGGGATACACACTCAGTACGAGGAGATCATTATTAGCACGGCCGCTCAAGACCGGCGCTGCGAAAACCAGGGTAGAAGACCCAGCGAGGAGCGTAATTAACGAAAGGGCGATACTGAACATTTTGGGCGTGGCGCTGCCAACTGGTGCTTTTACTGATAGAGTGCCTGCTTCCTAGGAAGAATGGAGGGTCTCAAAGAACGAATGACTAGACTGCTTTCCGGAAGAGTTTGCGAGTCGGGGATTGAAGACCAAAGGGCGCAACCAGGCAGGCCCCAAAAAAAAAGGAAAGCTAAAAACCGGCAAGCTTGAGTTCTAATGACGGTAGGGGAAAGGCAGATAAAACACGCACGACAAAAAAGGGGGGGAGGGAAGGAGAACGAAAGGGAAACGGGTTGCCGCCGACAGCTGCACGGGTATTTATCCAAAATCGTCGGTCGCAACCGTTGATCTGACATCTCTATGGCGATGCCAGGCCGTGATGACGAGGGCGATGATTGTGAGATCGATATCAGGGAATGTGGCCCTTTCGCTCTAAAGGATGAAAGGGACCTCGTATAGTTTGACACGACTGTACACTCCGTGGAGCGAGGACTGCTCGATAGTTGTAACCGCGTGGTCCAACCTCGGCAACAACAATCAGTGGCGACACAATCAGTGGCGACATTTTGGCCGAAATGCCCAGGAGTCGGCATTTCTGCCCGGTAATTGAATGCGTACCGGCACAATTAGCTGACCGAGTCCTCCGCAGTCCGTCGCCCAAGTGATCATTATGAGGAAACAATTATCTTCTATTTCACCTGCAACTTCCAGTATGGTATACCGTATTACGAGTTTCGGCGCATCTCATCCAAGCCCGCGTAAATGATAACCGACATCTTTGCCATGCGTCTGCCATTGTGAATGCCACCGTGAGACCATGACCAGCGCTTTCGTCGATTTGTCATAAGGAATGTATCTAGTCAAAATGATCATCAGCAACCATAGAAAACGATATAAGTGAAGAGAGTCATCGCATGCCCGGCGCCTTTCAGTGTTACAAATGTCAAAAGTGGACGTCACCTACCATGCTACCATCCACCTGCCACTTCTCCCATCATATTCTTCATGTCCACTCCATTGCAATTTGTCAACCCACAACTTGTTCGCAACCCAGTTACATTGCCAGTCATACGTACCGGCGTAGATCAGAATGCGGATACCTGTCTAAGAGACTTGAAACGTAGTATTAAGCCCACTTATCCATCTGCGAAATTTGCACCGCAATATCGGAACACGCAGAAAATTTTGTGGGAGTTTCATGAGGAATTGGCGTGTCTCTTGGCGGTCAAGGTATTCCTTGACCTCTTGATAACAGAGCCTCCTTCGCACATCCATCGTCCCATAATGCTAGGTGTTTGTGGTAGCTCACTCCATCCCCATTGTGATATGTAGGGCAGGAGAAAGGCAAGATTGGAGGGTTTCATGGTGGTAGGCGCAGTCTGCTATGTTTCGACATTGTAATCTAAAAATAAAAAATAGTGGGAAATCGGACCAGTCGTGTTCGTCCTATTTATGTAAACCAAGAGACACTGCAAAATGCCCGACTCTTCCTTCCCCGCCACCTTGGACAAGTAATGTCCGGTTCACGGCCCACTGTTGTCGTTACCGGTGCTAACGGGTGCGGTATCTAAAATTTGAACGCTTCCAAAGTATTTGCTCAGGTTGTGTCTAGTGGTGTAGGTTTCGGCATATGCCAACGACTTCTTGCTCAATTATGCTCAAGACAACCGAGCGACGCAGCACCCCTACCTTTCGCTCCTTCTCCCGCAGGTGTCGAACCATCGCCATCTTTTGTTCCCTGTGACGGAATGACAATTATCATGGCGTGTAGAAGCCTCAAGCGTGCAGAGGTCGCAAGACTAGAACTACTAGATTTCTTAGCCGCACGCGTTGCCTACTCGAAGACTCTACCCCATTACGACGGGCATGCCGAAAAGTTCAGCCAAAATGTAGACATTGTCATCATGCGCCTCGACCTTGCAGACATTGCGTCTATCTTCCATTTCGCCGGCGAAGTAACGTCCAGGTAATCTTGAATCATCCTGCCAATACCCATGTCTGACTGTGTTCTCCCCAGATTTATTTACATTTCGCACCTCATTTGTAACGCAGGGCTAGTCAGCTTCTCTGGGATTCACTGGCCATCGGCATTCAAACAAGCTCTCCTTGATCCAATGGCCGCCGTTTCCCGGCCCTTGTTCTACATGCAACACAAGGGTGAGGAAACCGCTGATGGGTTTGGATGGGTTTGGCAATGTAATTTCTTTGGCCACTTCGTGCTTGTGCGTTTCTTCAACCTTTGCCCGACGAGCAGCTCTATGACAGGTTCCATAGTTCCGAGCATTGGAAACAGCCTTTTCCAGGTCGCCCTCAACCTCTAGAGTGCTTTGGGTGTCTTCGATAGAGTCTTCCCCTGTTTATTATAACCCGGAGGACTGGCAGTGCAAATTAACTGAACACTCTTACGAAACCACCAAATATCAGATTGATCTCATTGGAACCCTCTTGGACAAGCTCGCTCTTCAAGATTCTGCTCATAGAGTTTCTCGACACTTTATCGTTCAGCCGGGCGTATGTTCAACCAGTATAAGCAATGCGCTTGTGGGCCCAATACTCAACTTTGTCAAATTGCTCACGTTCTACATAGTATGCGACAGTCTACCTGTACTCCGATCCGCTACTAATGTCTGTTCAAGGCGAGGATATTCAATTCTCCCCATCACACAATAACTCCCTTCAAGGCTGCTATCTCCGCTGTCCATGTCGCCCTTGTTCCCCTGATCTTTATCACGTATCTGTCAGGGGAACCCCAACAGGACACCAAACGCAGCCCTGTCCGTTTTGGTTCTGAGACGAATCGATGGGGATCCGAACGCGTCGGACTGACCCCCGTCCAGGATTGGAAAAAGTTTGAGAAAGAGGCCGAGCATCTATTGGAGAAATGCGATGTTCTGTATCAAGAAGTGAAACTAGCCCAGACAGGTCGAAACGGGGGGAATATTTAATCCGTAGCTTAATCTCATACCATCGACTATATATCATACCCATTTCTCACGATAGTTTTGAGCTGAAAGTCACCAATGTCCCCGTCTGGTTCTTCATCAGCCCAGGCGAGATCATCGTCTACAAATCCATTCTGGTCGCCTGAGTTGGTCGCTTCGTCCGCTCCATTGATATCCGCTGGTTCATCCTCTTCTTTCCTCTTTCGCTCCGCAATCACTTCTTGATCTTCCTAAGTTGCCATCTGAGACGAATGGAAATACTTTATAAACGAAGCTCACAATATCAAATTCATCTTCTCGCTCTTCATAGATAATGTTCTCGTCCACCTCCTCAAAGCCCCCCGCAAACGCTCCCCATCGCTCTGGGTGAGGGCAATGCCATATCAATATGTTGCCCTGATTGGTAGTCGATGCGATGGATGATTTTTTGGGGTGCCACTATCAAAAATGCATTATTGGCCCGACGATACTATCCAAGACCATGACTTACATGCAAATGAGTTAGTGGCTCTCTGCCGCCATCTAGTGCACTGGCGAATTGACCATCGTTTGAAATGTCCCAGAGATAAATTTTGTGGGCAGCGGGGTCAGCAGCACCTGATAAGCAACGTACGTGTCAAGCATTCCCACGGCAGATTCATGAGTAAAAACGCGCGAACCTCCTGCAAGCCACTCTCCGTCAGGACTGTATGACAGAGCATGCCACGCCGTCTTGTTGATCGGGTCGTTAAACCTCTGCGTAGGCTCAAGTTCCTGCTCAATGATATCTTGCATTTGTCCCGGAGGTGGGTACGGAGGGACATTGAACTGGCGCAACGTGCGGTCGGAAGAGTTCGTGACGAAACGTCTGGAAGTGAAAATAAGCAAAAAATACTCGTCAATACCTTAGAAGGCGTCCACAGAAGAACACACATGTTCACCGTCCAGATTTGGCAAAATCTAATCCCTTAATAAGACCCGCCCCGGAGATTTTGTGTCGAGCTATCATCTGATGGCAATTGAGAGGGTCAATGGAATAACAGGCAAAAAAAGGTACCCACAGCCTTTGTTCTTGTGTTGAATACAAGGATGGTTCCAGCAGACGTCCCTATAAACACGTATTTACCAGACGGGTCGAATTTTGCGACAGTCATGGCAGACCTTTGGAATGGTTAGCGTGCCTGGGCCACTTTTACATATGTGTACCCACCGTGATCGACCCTCTTCATCCGTCTCTTCCTGTACCTCGCAAAGTTCCACACGAGACCTATGTTCCTTGCGAAGATCAGTTATGTAGGCCTCTCCTGTGCTCAACAGAGCCAGGATAATGTTGCTATAAAAAAATAAAAACCTTAAGTTTCTGAAATCGAATTTAGATAGTAACAGGCGGATTCTTACCTATTCCTTGGGTGGAACGACGCCGAAACGACCGGGGCGTCAAACCGGACGGTTGTGTATCGTTGAGGTGGGTCACATTCAGAATCCAAATCCCACACGATGGCATTCCAGTCTTTGGAAGATGTGAGAACAAATCGCGAGTGTCTCGACCAACTTCAAGGATGTGATCAATTTACGTATGCCATCCAGCCCACATTCAATACTCACTCGATACTCGTAACACTCTTGACATGGCCATTCAAATATCGCACAGGAGACCTAGTCTCCAAGTCCCACACAACCGCAGACCCATCGAGCCTGCCGCCTGCGATAAACCTTCCGGAGGGAGCAAAACGGGCAAAGAGGGCAAGGGCATATAATGACGTTTGAACAGTAGTTGGATGGGTGATACTAAAGGGGTCTATGTATCATTAACAGCTCGACGCCACAGGAGACTGCACCAGGACTGAGAACTCACTAATAAGTGACTCGTTCATGTCTAACACATGGCGTGTGACTGTGGGTATTCCCACAATTCAAGGGTGTGAAAGTATTACTTATGAAAATTTATTGACCTTGCACTTCTGACATTTTACAGGGGCTTGCATAGATTTGGCTGTTAAAGCCTATAAATACAGGAAAAGAAGGCTCAAAATTTTCTGATTTAATTTCGAGGTTAGCTTCTGAGGGTGTCTGATGGGGATAACCCTATCTATTCCAGGGTGCCATGTTCTGTATACCAAAGTGTGGGAACTGCTTACTGATCAGTGGTACCCATCACATAATAAGACAGCCATCCTTCTCTTCTCTCCCCTTCATCTCCCCTCATCACTACACCCCTCCTCATCCTGCCTTTGCATATTTAAGGCAAGTGTGACCCTTTGAAATGATGCATCTATAGTATATACACCATACTGATCAGAGACACTGCAGGCAGACTCACCACTGCATTCCTTCACAAATCCTGTTTTGACTTTGGGGTGAGTAAAAGAATAAGCTTTTAACTTTACTTTTCTATAATATTTGCTTAGGTTTTTAGTCTGGCTTTGAGTATGTCACTTTTGAAGTGGATCATTACAAACTGTTGAACTTTGAATGTATAACAAGTCTTAACATGCCTGTATTGGAGGATGTTAATGTGCAACTACCAGCAGCATGGCCACCAAAAACCACAGGTATTCAATGTCACTAGTATACATTTTATAACCAGTAATGCATTTAGACAGGGAAAGTCATTGGCTCTCAGCCCAAAAACTTACAAAGAGTGAGCTGGGGAGGGTCATGGATGTGTCATGCACAAACATGGAGATGCAAACACCACCTGTGGCAGTGTTGATGCAGCATAATCAACAAATTCAAACACTGCCTGGTGCAAACCGTGTGAATGGGGTGGATGGCTATAGAATGACATCACCGGCAATCCATGGACACGCAACACAAAACACCATTCTTCGCCAGTCTGGAGCCAAAGCGGTGCCAGCAGACGGCTTCCTCCCCTTAATTTCTCAGGCTTCTAGCTCACTGCATGGAGCTGCGGCAATATCTCATCCGGTAAATTGTGCCGAATCCGCGTATCTATTTTGTTTACACGTGCTTTTCTAGCGCTCCATTGCCACAGAGCCGTACACCACAACCGCAGAGGCAGCGAAACAAGCACTGAATGCGGCTTTTCAATCACAGGATAATTTAGAGCCCACTTCATCCCCTCGGTATCAGGCTATAAACTTCCGCAATCTTGCCTCCGGCTCCGAATCCAGCCCTTTGCAGAGAACATTGATTGGTGATGCACCCAAGAGCAAACAAAGACATGTCCCCCACTCAAATCAAGACGAGTCTGTTCCAAGGGGAGCAGAGCGTAAAGAAAATGAAGCACCGTTGACTGGTGCATCCCAGGCAGTGAAATCCGTTCAACAACATCACACAAATTCGGACCATAATGGTCTCTCAAGAAAGAGTATACCTAATGATTCCCCTGAGCAGGCACCAGCCCAAGCTGTGTCAACGCCATCGAAGTACGTTGCGGAATAAAATAAAATGAACTTGACATTTCTGAGGGGAGCTATTCTTCTATAGACCAAGACCCAAGAAATATGTGTTCCAGGCCGTTGTTATAGACAAACGACCCGTTGCTGGATTGGTATCTCCTAAACGGGGTTCTCCTCCAAAGCAACACAGCAACAATAATTCGGCCGAACAGCGTCGCTACGTAGCGGGTCCAACTACCCAACCTCTGTCAATTAAGACTGGACCCCCAGGGCCTCCAAAACAGCGAAATCACATCAAAATTCGGCGACCTAAGGAAGTCATCATGGTTAGATCAGAAGATGAGCTTGCCGAGATTTTGAACGCAAATCTTGCCACCTTCAGATTCTCATCAAGCGCAGAGCTAGATGAGTTCGATATTGCCAATCTCACTAATTGCGAGATCCTCAAAGCTCAATGGGAAACCCGGGACCCCGTAGCACACTCGACGGCTTTGCAGACATCTGGGATCGCCTATCCTGCAAGTCAGCCGGTTGATAGGTTTATCGAAGGTCTGGAAAGTGCGTTTGGGCCTGGAAGTTTGGCTCGCATAAACGACAAGGTGCCCAAGGTCAGGGAGCGTAGACCGTATAAATTTGCATCCAACTAACATACCGGTCAGCGCGCTCATTTTGGTCAACAAAATCATGTCAAATATACATACACCAGCTCGGAACCTGAAGAGTCGGAAGCTGGAACAAGCTCCGTTGAGGAAAGGCCGGACGATATCGAGCCAGGCACCACAGCCGAAGTAATAACACAGTTTGAGGTGTCTGATACCACTCAGAGCAGAGACGATCTGTTGGACGAGAATAACGTTAGCGGAGACGGTGTCCCAGGCGGAGTGAATGGTCCCAAAACTTTGAAACGAAAGCTATCCTCTCTGCCGGAGGGGAGCGATGACCATCACAGGAAGCATCCGAAATTGGAGGACGATGTGACCAGTGAGGAGCCGCGTTGGTCAGCTGTGGGGGAGATCGATAACGACGTCGTCGCGAAATGGGCCACATCGTTAGAGGCGGTTGTTAAAGGAAAGGTAAAATTAGGTCGACAGGTATGTATTCGTATTTGATGCGCGGATATTATCAAACCCATACTTCCAGGACTTGCGGAAACTGCGACAGACACTGGATAATATCTACAACCTGAAATCCACGCTCAAGTTAGATGAGCAGTCTGCAAATTCCGAGGTAATTTATTTCCTCCTCTTTGAGGGCCGGGTGATTAACCACTACCGCACAGGCATCCAGACTAAAAATTCGGATACGGCAACTATCTGAGATGTCTGCGGATGATATCCCATTTAAAGACGATGAAAAACTTCGCCAAAGAGCGAGAGTTATTAGTCGTGCGTGGATCTGACCGACCTGACAGACAGTCGGCATCATACCCTTTTGGCATTAAATCAGCCATATTTTCGCATAGCTTTCAAGTTGTTCATCTCATACCATTGCTTTCGTATACTTAGTCTCACCATTTCGACGTAATATGATCCATGTGTGCGGAGCGCAATCACCAAAGTTTCTCTTGTTCTAGCATAGCCACTAGCCCCTTACAACGCCCAATGAATCTACGTATTGTGATTAATCCTCGAGCGTTCTCCGAGCATCGCCGTCAAGCCCAATATGGGATCTAAATATAGTGAACAATACATCACGTGCAGCCGGAAACTCGTACGAGTACAAAGCCGCGCTCTCGTATGTTCTTGAGCGTGTCCTGACATTGAGAAAACCTCTTCGTGCCCTTCCACGACGACCACGCCAATACATGATGAGCACGTCAAAATCAACGAAAGCATCAACGAAAGCCAAGGATGACTTTACACTTTTTAAATGGGCAAAACGCCTGCTTTTCATAGCCGTCTTCGTCAGCGCTTGCCAGTGGCTAGACACCATAAAGGTACCTTCCCCTCCGTCTAGTCAAACACGTTCCATACTCATCTCGACATCTAGGATAGATGGTACGTCTTCGACCCTCAATCCTTGCACGAAGTGGCACGGTCCGCAATTGCCGCTGCTCCGCACCCGAACGACACAAAGTTCATGATCGACTACATCGTCTCCAACCTGTCCGACACGTACCCTGCTTCCGTTGCCCGTATCAACACGGACACTCAGGAATGGTTCTTCAGCAACGCCGGCGGTGCTATGGGTGCTATGTACATCATTCATGCGAGCATCACTGAGTACTTGATCATTTTCGGCACGCCATTGGGAACGGAGGGACACACTGGCTTGCATACTGCAGATGACTACTTCCACATTTTGGTTGGTGAGCAGTGGGCATTCAAGCCTGGCTCTCTAGAAATGGAGCGTTACCCCCCTGGAAGCGTTCATCACCTTCCCAGAGGAACGGCAAAACAATACAAGATGCACGAAGGGTGCTTTGCATTGGAGTATGCACGAGGTAGGAGGCTTGTTTATAAATGAGATTGTGACGTCAATGCCTTTCAAGGATGGATCCCATTGATGATGCCATTTGGCCTTTTGGACCTCTTCACGTCTACCCTGGACATACCCACGCTTTACCATACAGTGCGGATATCTGGCAGAGAGATGATTGGGAACCTTCGGATTGGGAAGATCTAAATTTATAGTTTATTTTATACAACTTTCAGTACAACCCTCGGTTGACTTTGTTCGAACGTAGATGAATTGATGCTTGACGTCTATATTTGTGTGGCTACGGAAGTAAATAATACAACATGCAGGTGTATTGATGAATTGCACAGAGATTGAAAGGTAGAAAACAAACAAGGGGATATAGGAAGGGTATCGTTGGTATCAGGGTGTTTGATCACCCCTTGCCCATTTTTTTAACATGCCAGACTTGATACAGTAGCACCACGCTCACCCCGACAGATGCGGGTAACGCACATGAGGCGGTGGCGGTATTGACATCTTGGAAGAAACGCTGTCAAAGGGGGGCCAAGATGTCGGAAAGTGCGCGCAGCCACAAATATCGCACGTTCGTTGCCCGTTGGAGGTAGTTGAACTTTTGAGGGAGCTAAAATCGGTATATTGCGTGATGCTGTGAGTAGAAGGGATCCAGAAGGAGAATTGATTCGAGGTGACATGATAGCGGAGGGAGATGGTTACTGTGTAGCCACTTTGAACGCTTAATGGCTTCCACACAAGTTCGGCTGGGGGGCGAAGGTAACGCTAAAGAAAAACTGTTCAAGCACGGTCCGATCTGCGGCGTGCAGAAAACAGGTGCTTGTGGGTTCGGATAGCATAGTAAATTGCCATCGAGGGCGAGCAGTTTTCTTGGCAGTTGTGTGGCCCTATATGTTAGGCACCTTACATGGTCCGCTGGCCCCATCCCCCCCTCCTTAAATAAATGCTGGCAGCCCACCACCCCATCCCATCGACCTTCACGCACGCGAAGTCAATCAAGGTTTAGGGCTTCTCATTCTCATGTCTCCTTCCCAGTCCACGTCCAAACGTTCGCCAATGCCTCTTTGGACTCTGCCGTCACCCATGAGTTCCATTTGTGTTCGCTTGATCCTGTCTCTCATTTCCGCGTTGGTCTCCGGTGTTCGTTCGCAGTCGTCCGGAGCGTGTACCTTGAAGGTCCCTTCACCACAACTTAGTACTGGGCACAAATGAGAGAAGACTCAACTTACCAGTTGACGATGAAGGCGCCCCATCCTCATCCATATCTTCATCGTTTTCATATTCATCACCACCTTCGTCACCGGTATCGAAACTCCGTACACTGCACACGTCACTTTCGGCATCGCTTCTCCGGAGAGCATGCCCGTTAACTGCATTTTCGCGACCGCCGTTCCGCCCACCAGAGGAACCGGACCCGGTACTGCTAATGCTGTTGACAGAGTATACACTACCCGTGATGCTCATCCGACCAGGCCGTACGGTAGGCTCATCATCTGTTGTTGACGTGTCATCAGCGTCAGCATCAGTCTCGGTCCCGGTTTCGGTCCCGGTCTCGTTTTCTGTCTCCGTCTCAGCACCATCTGTAGAGGTGCTGTCTCGGCGGACGAGACGCCCGTTGGGTGTACCGTTGATGGAGTTGTTGATGGGGCCTGCCGAAATGGGGTAAGAAGGACCATTAAATGGTGGTTGATGTGAATGGTGATGTTCCCGAGTCATAACATATCCTCTTGGTATATCGTAGGACATGGGGCGGCTGTATGCGTCTGCAGTATTTGTTGTCTGCACACTATGAGACGAGGATTGATCGGGTGGCTGTTGATGAGAAACTGATGGCGAAACTGTAGAAGGCGGTGAATTACTTGGGCGGGTATGTGCTACAGGAGTAATAGTAGAAGTTTGATCCTGGGTGGATGTGGGAGGAATAGTCAAGGATAGGGGTGATACATAGTCCGAGTGCGATTGGGAAAATATGAGGAGCTGTTCAGCGTATCGTTGCATTTCTGAGCTTGATATCACCAGTCGAAAATCGTTAAGAAGGAGAAATTGGAGTTCCAGTTGGTTGAGTTCACTTAAGGGCAATCCCCCAACCTGAGGCAAGATCAGAATGATGGGGAAAGGGGTGGAAAGGAACCTGCCTTAGCGTAGCGCGAATTCGTGTAAAATACATCACTGAAGAATTTACTAGCAACCGTAACGCCTGCGATAACAAGTCTATGAATGTTGAACGAGTCTATGACGAATGTGCGGGTTGTGGCTTCCGCGGTGAGTTTGGACATGCGATCAAAGTACACGAGCAGACTGAGAAAAACTTGATTTGTAGTTGGACAATATTTAAGAATGCGCAAGAGATATGCTTCGAGAGATATGGTGGGGATGTTGCGTGCGTGGAAGGTGAGGGTTGCAGAAGGGGTGGAAAGAGCGGAGCGGGACGCAGATGTAAGGGAACGCCATAGCGGATTATCCATGTGGACGTTATTCAGCGCGTTGGAAGAGGAAGAGGGGGATAAAGAGGTGGCAGGTGATAAGGCATCGTTGGTCGCCGCTATCTGTGTCAGCAACGAAGCAAGTAATTTCAGAAGCTTCTGCGGGGGATAAGAATCGATATCCAGGGTGGTTGGCGGATTTGAGGACTGCTTTGGTGGGTGCTGGGAGGCGTGCTCAGGTTTTACGTCGGGCGTCTGGGGAGGTCTCGTACGAGTTCTAGGTTTGGTGGTCGAATGGGCGGGCGATGGGTGGACGAGTGCAAGCATTGGGCTCTATAATTAATTAATTAATTTTTTTTTCCTTCCATGAATCCGAATCCGTATGGCAGTTGCTGACTAAGGCAGACGTGCATTGACGTCACCTGATATTATTTGTCTCTGTTGTAGAAAAGCCCCTGGGTAAAAACACGTCGGAGAGGCGGCGGACGGTCAGTCCCCTCTTCTTTCTCTCTTTCTCATCCAATCCCTTGACGGGATTTCTCTCATTCATCCTATACGCACCATTCCCTTCAAAAGACATGATGACAATGTCAATTCGTCGCCATCCTGCCTCGCTGATACCCATCGCTCGACACAACCCCCTGCTGGTTCGTCTCATGGCGAGGCCCGTCACCGCGAGCATGATCCGTCATGTTGCACGCCAGACTTCGAGCGTCGTAAATGTAGTATCTGAATCTTGTTCAGAGGAGCTCTCTCTGGCCTCACTGGAGCAGTTCGTTGCCCAGCTGGTGAAAGCCTCTAATGCACAGGTCTCCACCCTTTTGACAACATTGATCTATCTCAAGCGGTTAGGTTCAAAACTGCCGCCCATGACCACAGGTTTGTATCGTTACCTGCCATTTACCTTACTTCATTTAGTTCATAGGAATGCCCTGTGCACGACATCGCGTGTTTTTGGCGACGCTGATCATCACCGCGAAGTATTTCAATGATGCATCGCCGAAAAACGTGCACTGGGCTCACTATTCCAAGCTCTTTGACGTCGCTGAGGTCAATCTGATGGAAAAGCAGCTTTTGTATCTTTTGAATTACGATCTTCTGATTGACGAGGCTGAGGCTTGTGCTTTATTTGCGCCATTCATGTCTTCTAGTTCTCGCCAAGAACAATCCTTCAGCGCTAGGGCTTTGGCAATTGACAAGGTATTCAAAGCTGGTCGTGCGAGGGCTCAAGCTCAGCAAGCACAAAGCCAAGTAGAATCGCCATCTCAGGGTACACTTGCTACTTCCGCGTCGGCTTCGCAATCTCTGGCAGTGCCACGATCCTCTAGTTCTATGTCTTTGACTGTTCGTAACATTGTTAAAAAGCTGTCAACCACTCACCTGGCAAGTAACCGTGGTCCGACGATGAATGCGACTCTCAGCAACGGTTCGACTTCTTCGTCATCGTCCTCTTCGGATATGGCTTCTCTGCTAGATGATACTGGGTCTTCTTCTTCTTCTTCTGGATGGACCAGTCACGACTCAAGCTCGGACTGTTCTGAAGATGAAAGAGTATCCGGTAGCCGTTCTCAACTAGGATCCATGGAAGAAGACGGTGGGGATACCACGGTCACAATGTCTCCGCGGCAAGCCCGGGGGTTGATGAAAGTCGCTGTTAGGAATGGAAGGTCGTTCAAGATGCGCCCCGTACAGCCTGGATACAAGGACAGTGGCTCCGCGCAACAGCGAAGGATACGGAATGCATCTGATTCGTCCTCCATCAGAACTGTTATAGCGTCACCATCGACGTCGCCTCCTTCAACGTCGACCTCAACGTCCTTCTTGCTCCCTCTTAAAGGATGTGCTGCTACACACCAACAACGGCTTTTCCGTCGCGAATCTAAACGCGCTGCCTCGCTCTCAGTTACACCTGACGCCTGCCAAAATGTCGGAATCGCTGAGAGTTCAACTGAACCTCCAATACCTCGCAGCGTCAGCGCGAACATGGCTGCATCTAGTACGGGTAATTTTCTGTCTCGTATATGGGTTGCGGCAACTGTTGGAAAACCTCAACCTAGCTTGGAGCAGACCACAGAACAGCCTCAGATATCTGGCACTTTGAAACGGCTAGTACTGGCTCACTCCAGATCAAGCATGTTCAGTCGAAGCAATGTGGCTCATCCGTTGTGTACGGTGGAAGGTTAGCCTGCACCATCATATATTACCTCTCCTTTATCTCGCTCTTGCGTCTTTTTTCCCCCAATCTTTCTGCGTTTGTGCATGGACACACCTGCCTCTCTTTAACTTGGTTATCCACATGCTAGTCTTTCCATCACATCTTGGGACTATAACAGGGACTAGGCTGTACTTTAATCATGCTCCCGGGCTTCATTGCTCGTAATACCCACCCCTTGAACACTACACTTATTTCCAGACTAATCGTTACCTCATAACTATGCGCCATGTACACTTTTCTATGCCACTATAAATCATTATGCCCGCCGAATTTACCGTAGCGCGAGTCTTCGGATAAGTACATGAAGGGCATTACGAATGTAGCTTCGTCACCTACTAGGTCGATTGTCTTGTGAAGAGATACGTGTACATGAATAACACAGAACACAAACAATATGCTGTAGCTGATGGCAGAAGTGGTGTCACTACCGTGCCTAGATATGAGGCCGAGTCCGTCGATGACTGGGGCTTAAGACATCAGCGTGGGGGCCCCTCGTGCCCGGTATAAGATCTACCTCGGGGTCCATCTCCATAAGATATGGGAACTGCAAGTTCGTCGCTTTAATCTCGAGCTTTCTTAAGGGAAAGTCAGCCAAGATCGAATCCAAAAGCACGCTTCCATCTGCCAACCTCCCGATGATGCAGACAGCATTTGTCCACGCAATGTTATCGGACGTAAGGTGGAAATGTGATAGACTGAGCGTGACCCATGCTCCAATGTGTCTCCAGTCCATCTCTGCGAACTGGCATTCGGTGAGGTCCGCTAGCAACAGCGTCTCGTCTGCAGCGGGGTTGAATGGAAATGCCCATGTCGAATTCTGAAGCGTTTCATATGCCAAGAGGACGTGTGTGCGGGAAAAGATTGATTGCCACGCGGCGACGGTACGAACAATATCGGTGACAGAGAAAGCGCTGACCTCTTCTATGGTTAGGATAGGACAGGGCATAGGGATCGAAGCGTTGAACGGATAGTTCTCGAGGGGTTCATCACCCCAGAGGAAAAGATTGCGAAATGAGACAATGTTATTGATAGCGACCCTCTTTTTCAGCACGTTCTGCCTGAACATGACGTCGAGTTTGCCGTCGTACAGGGTCTGGTTATGACGAATGTCAGATCCAACCCAAAGCCCAGCAATGTATAAATGGCACACCTTGATGATCCAAGCGAATAGAATGTCCTCGTCGCTCACAGGAACACCTACGTGGCCTTTCTCTTGCAGCGCTCGGCGTACTTCATCTAGAATACCGGCCACGATGTAGCTTTGCAGATAGTGGCATCTCGGTCCAGCTTTTTCCAATTCTTTTTGCTTCATATGCCAAAAGGCCATCCTGTACAGTTGCATCAATGTCAACGGCGAGTATCCGGCATACTCCCGGTCACCAGGGAGGGGTACTTGGAATTTCCCAATCTCTCTGTCTACCGTGCGTTGGAGAGGGTTGTCGTTTACGCCCCAATTTGGGAGAGGTGGAGGAGACCATGGTGTACCGCTCATTTCTGCCAAAAGTGCGCGCAAAATTAGACCAGCGCCGACGTCGTCAAGGATGCCACACCGAGAGAACCCAATGCATGTGTATGCGTGTCCCATTTTGGAGAGGGAGGCAGGAAAGTATGTGACATGCCAACAAGTCAGGGGATGGATTCTGCTTTCGAATGCAGCATAGCCTCGCGGCGTGGAAGGATGTACGAATAGATCTTTGACTCTAGAGCACAAGGGGCCGAACGAGAATGGGTTAGGCAGCTTGATGTCGTCCAAATCCGGAATGTATTTCGACAATGGGACATCCGACGTCGCACTAGACAGCGTGAACGTAAGGTAATTGTGGCAGATCTCGCCTATTGGAACCCTTAATTGCCACCGCTTCTGCTATGTACAGCGTATGATTATTTTGAATGGTCATAGAAGGAGATTCCTTACTTTCGCCGACTTGAACGACTCTAGGCGCCCCGCAAGCATCCGCCATTTACGAGTCACTCTTGTCAAGGCACTTTCGAGGGCTGCAAGATCAACCTTCCCCTCCACCAGCCATCCCAATACAAACGTAGTTCGCTCGTGCAACCTATCGAAAGCTGTCAAAGGAATAATTGCGTGAGGCACCGGCACCGGCATTAGCCCTGTAATGCCTCGTTTCATAGCGGTTGACGAGGGTGAGCAAAGGTCTAAGGAATGTCATCCCCCAGTGCTTTTCTCTTGTTCTCTGGACACGATGTGTTTAACGAACTACCCCTCACCGTTGATAAAATCATAGGAGCCATGTGAAGACGTCGAGAGCAACCCAGGAATATATTTAGTTCTCACCCAGTACTGAAACAGGTTTTGTATTATTAGAGCTCTTCCTTGATATTCTTCTCGTTCTCTACTGGTAAGCAGAGTGCAGGTGTCGTGCCAGTAAATTGGTATTCGCACTTCTCCAATTCGACGACAGACGTGAGAGTATTTTCTGTTCCGCACGACAGGAGTAGCTGTTCGGGCGGTGAGTTTCCTGCACCTGTGGAGACTAGAAAAAAATATGACGCACGATAACACTCCTTTCTGGCCCATTCCAGCATCGTGCACCGTGTTTGTATAGTTGCTTCTGGTAGTATGCGGGCTCCCCGGGGTTAGCTGAAGGACTCCAAGATGTGAATCTCCTGTTGCGGGGTTCAGAACACTCAACCCAGGGGACAATTCTATACATACCCGAGACTGAAGGTTGTTCCACCATTAAAGGTTTTCTGTTTTGCCTCGCCAAAAAGGCAGACCTCATAGGTATAGCTGAAGCGCGTCAACTTAGCGTTATCATAACCAGCTTGGCATATATAGGAATACGTACTCTCCAGTCACGGTATCCATACAAGTTCCGTCCAGCTTCTTCCACTCACCCTTGATACCAAAATGTTGTGGGTCGAATATTTTCGATAGTTGGTCTTGAGTTGACTGGATGTCATTTTCGAGTCTTCCCAAGGTCGTCTCAGCTTCAGTCAATGCGTGATGCGCACGACTGGAATCAGCGGCTAGCATATCAGAGTCAGAATAACCATCTGAGTATCAATGTCATTGATCTCACAAGCTGAACCAGAGTGGGTGCCAATGATACCAAAGTTTTCAAGCCATTCTACGACCTTGTCCTTCAACTCCTCGTACTGAGCTAAGAACTTATCTGGAACATAATTGGCAATATTAAGTACTGTTTTGAACCTCAGCAATAGAATCGAAACAATGGCAAGGTACGAACAAGATGAGGTCTCCGCTGGTGCATCGATATGGTCATCATGGGCGAACAACAGCGATTCATAGTCAGTCTGGAGGAGGGAATCCACCTTCGCTCCAAGGTCTTCGTGGTCATCATCCTCGTCCGTCCCAGTATCGTCGGGCACAATACCCGCCTCCTCGTCAGTGGCATCTTGGTGTGATTTGCCCGCTTCGTTAATATGAGGCAAACCAGCTAGCTGCTCCCATCCGCGGACGGCCTCCAAAACTGCCATATCCTGGTAGTTTGGGTTATAGCCACGACGCAGACTGTCCAAAATATCTCCCAGAGCGGCCTCACGTTCTTTAAGTTTTTGATACTTGCGTTGTAGTGACTTCAGAGCATCGCCCTGATTTAATAAAGTGTGGTATAGAGCTAGTACGAGATGAGATAGCTAGTAATGCTGTATAACACTCTAAAAACCTACGAGATTGTTTCCGATGCTCGAGCGCCACTGCAGATATGCTGTCAGCCCTCTCTGCAATGTCTAGGCAAAGTATAAGAATATGTCATATTTCAGCGAGGCGACTATGGCTACCTTTAAGACGAGCAACCTCCCTTTGCTGTTCTTCGATCTCGTCAGTGAGCGCTTTAACTTGATCTTCCAAACGTTTCTTTTCCTTGTGGGCAAAAGCAATGTAACTTGAGCGTATTTTAGCACCCTTGTTTCGAGATTCTATGTCAGCTGATGTCTTAGATCAAAGGGTACAACAAACAGTTTTCTGGATTTTTAACTCTGCCTCTCTTTGCTTACTGTAAGCTTCCCCAGCCTCCTTGCATGTATTTGGACACACTCCAGGTCGCTCGTCGGAACCATCGCAGCACTGAGGTTCTATTCAACGTCATTAATGTGGCCCATAATTACAGCAGGACAAGGGCAAGGACGAACCACATAATCCATCATTCACGCGAGAGCTTGTAATGCTTGCCCCTACATGACCAACATTCTTACAATAAAACATGCCGTTCGGACAAGCAGAGGTCCCCGGTTCGTCGCTTCCATCCGGACAGTCACAATAATCGTCATTAACGGCAGTCCACGCTATTTCCTTGGAACCATCCAAGCACTTCCAAGTGTTGGAGCCTGAAGGGACATATTTCTTGAGGAGGCCTGGGCGAACACCAAATGTCTGGTCCAAGCTAGCAAGGACTGGTAAAGGGAGGGGTAAGAGCAGAAGCCAGGTCAGCATCTGGCTCAAATGCTTAACGCTTAACTTGGACGTCGGACGTGTCGCGTTTCTGTTGATTACATAATGTGATGGTAAACAAGGCACGCAGTATCATTGTCCACCTCTGCAACGCCAAGCTCGTCAACGACAGTCAGAATACCTAATGGTAAGTTTTGTCTCTGGTTTTTTTTTCCAGATCGGACATATCGCTCCTTCTGAATCATATTCCATGCAACTCTTGTGAACTTGGGTTCCTCATTCATTGGATGTATCAACTTGTTTCCGGATGACCTTCCCCTGTTGCCAACTGGAAGGCTGATTGCACTTTTTTTTTCTTAGGCTAAAGCCAAAGCAGCAGCGCCATCCGGCGGCGGAAAGGCCGCAAAAAAGAAGAAGTGGTCGAAGGGAAAGGTCAAGGATAAGGCACAGCATATCGTTAACCTTGACAAGGCGTTGTACGACCGTATCGTGAAGGAGGTTCCCACCTTCAAGTTCATCAGCCAAAGCATTCTCATTGAACGATTGAAAATAAATGGCAGCCTTGCGCGGCTAGCTATTAGACACTTGGAAAAGGAGGGACAGATCAGGCGCATCGTGCATCACTCGGCACAGCTGGTGTACAGTAAGTCCATAACCGCACAACAGGCTATTCCGTTACTGATGACACCGAACAGCACGGGCAACGGCTGGAGCAGCAGAGTAGAGTTCCCCATGTTCACATACACACATTCTTATGCCCATTAGGCATATGTATTCCATTATAACACTCAGCATGAACAAATATATGCTTTGGAAAAATCCATCTTTGATTGGCAGTTGAGGTTACATTAACTTGCTACAAATCCATTCTCGAACCACCATGCCATCTGCCATCCTCGACGACTACTACGTAGGAATTGACGTCGGGACAGGGTCTGTGCGCGCCATACTCGCTAAACAAGACGGATCAATTGCTGCGTCTTCCACTCAAGACATCATCACATATCGTGATTCCCAAGATCATCGTATCTTTGAACAGTCCACTGCGAACATCTGGTCATCTATATCCACGGCCATTCAAACATGCCTATCAGATGCTCAAATACCTCCTTCCAGTGTGAAGGGGATCGGCTTTGACGCGACATGTTCACTTGCAGTGACGGATCTGGATGGCAATCCCATTACTATCACGCGGAGCGATCAACTTGGAAAACACGGAGAACGCAATATCGTACTCTGGGCAGACCACCGTGCCGAGGAAGAGGCCAATCTGATTAACGGCACCGGTTCAGAAGTGCTGGACTACGTGGGTGGAACGATGAGCGTTAGTAAATCATGCTCTGGTCCTCGGCATAATTGCGAAACCACAATAGCTCGAAATGGAGTGCCCCAAGATACTCTGGCTCAAGAAGCGCATGGACCCATCCCTTTTCGCGCGCTGTCAATTCTTCGACTTGCCAGACTTCCTCACCTACCGCGCAACTTGCGATGACACGCGCTCTTCTTGCTCCTTAACGTGCAAATGCTCCTATATTCCAGATAAAGGGTGGCGGGCTGATTTCTTCCAGAAAATTGGATTAGGAGAATTGGTCGAAAGGAAGTACCAGCAAATGGGAGCTGGGGATGGCAATGTGCTGACTGCCGGAATGCCTGTGGGACGCGGTTTATCAAAGAAAGCTGCGCAAGAGCTTGGTTTGATTGAAGGGACCCCCGTCGGCAGTGCTCTCATTGACGCGTAAGTCTATATTACTCCTCGAGTGGCTAAGTATCCACCGAAAAATAGATACGCTGGGTGGCTGGGGACAGTGGGGGCGAGGTATCAAGAGAATGGAAAGTTATCTGAAGCGCCTTCTATAGAAGAATCACAACATAGATTGGCTGTTGTGGCTGGTACAAGTACTTGTCAAGTTGTTCAGGTACATCGGTCACCTTCTGTTCAACTTGTGAACATGACGCTTCGATCCAGAGTCCTAAGGCTGTCTTTGTCAATGGTTTGTGGGGGCCGTACAAGGTATGCACGTCGGTATATACAGGGCATCATCTTAAGATTATAATAGGACGCGATCTTTCGTGGTTGGTGGATGAATGAAGGCGGTCAGTCTTCAACTGGTCAGGTAATGCAGTCGCCTATTGCGGCAATTATATAACTTCATTACCCCTTTGTCTAGTTGATTGAATTCATCTTGACGACTCACCCTGCCTATACCCAACTCTTGGAAATATGTGGACGAGAACGGAAAACTGTTCATACAGGTAGAGCAAATGCAGCAACGCCAAACGCTCCCTGACATCCGTCGCTCAGTGCTGGAGGATACTCTACGACAGCTCCGTACTGAGCAAGGCGTAGAAACAAACGTGGAGCTAACTATGGACATTCACATTTATCCAGACTTTCATGGTAAACTGACACGCAATGACACAGACATGCCGATTGATCAGTAATGTAGGCAATCGGTCCCCAGTCGCGGATGCGCGAATGCGGGGTTCTATCATCGGCCTGGATTTAGTACGTGATCAGGCCA